>CAAKHB010001228.1:172671-183461 GCA_901007665.1 Aeoliscus strigatus
CTCGCACACACACTCGAAGGCCTATCTGAGGGGCCTGCAGCAGACAAAGAGGCTTCCCCACCATTCATCTTCAAACTGGCATAACCTGCCTCCAAACACCGGTTTCAATCGAATAAAATAAATCCAAGTGCTCTCACTAATGGCCACATCGAGCACTGACCACAGGAGGCAAGTCTAACAAAATTAGTATGCAAAACACCAAGAGGCCTATAATTTTCTTGCAAATCATTATTTGAGGATGAAACGGTTAAAAAAGAAAAAGAAAAATAGAGAGACAATGCCACCTTGGGTGTGCATGCAGCCCGGTAGAAGACGCACTGACAGAAAGTGACGGAATGAAATCAGGTAAACATGCAAAAGTCCCGCATCTTCTGTTGTTGTTGTTGTTTCTTTGTTTGTCTGTTTGTTTGTTTTTAATGTTTCAATGGACTTTAATAGCTTTCATGGATTGGCTTGAGCCCGGTCGGTGGAGCCGAGGAGCCCGTTGTCGCCCGCAGCGGGCAGACGCTCGTGGCCCGCTGTGACATCTTTGTCATCACTTCACGTCATTTCAACGTGTACCACTGTCGTTCCCAGACAGAGCACAACTTGCACAAATAAAAGCAAATTAAGAAAAGAAGTAAAACGAAGACAAATGCAATATATTTCCCCGGTATCTACCGCAAATAATATTTACACAATTACGCTAATATTAATAAGAATGATTATTTTAATAGTAATAATAATTTTGCTGAGGCGCACAGGTTATAAACATCATTTATTCTGACCACGAGTGTGTGAATGTTAATCGCACCGTTTCCGAATCATAAATGCTAACATAAATCATCGGACGCTACAATATTATGCTCTACTTTTTTTATGTCCCCTACGTGGTCTGCAGGAGCACATCCCCATCAGTATAAATCACATCCCTGCAGCCTGGGTTGCTGGGACCTTCCGCTGCTAAGAGACCATTTCATGGTATTAATTTTAATGTACATTAAAGAGGAAGTTCACATGCTCGGTGTCCATTTCACAATCAATCATGTGTCATAATGTGCATCCCGTTATATTAAAATCTGGCTAATTTCTAAGCTAAGTCATTAAAAAAAGATCTTTCTTTGACAACATTTAATATCGTCGGATTTATGTTTATTATTATAACCATCGTTATTATTATTAATATTATTGTTTTCGCTAATAGAAGTAGTAGTAGACATGCGTCAACTATTTTTTTTCTGTTTCTTATCAATTTTTTGACATCAAATCAAATGTTGAGCTTTTTATTTTTTTACTGTGACATTCAATGGTGGACACGTTTTTGTTTTAAAAAAAAAACACACTTAAAATGACAAATAAATCTGAACTCTTAATAGAGTGCAGTTAATATTGAGTATTTAGGTATTCATCATTGAAAAATGTGTTTATCAAATAAAGCTCGCTTCTGAAGAACCTACAGTGTTCATGAGACGTTTTATATTCTGACTCAGGTCTACAATGTGGAACCTGAGCAGATATTTACAGCATCGTTCTGTTTATTATTGAGGTCTTTGTAAATGACTTCTGCAGCGGAATTATATAAATAAGGAATATGAGACAGGAAATGTAAATGTATCTGCAATAAAACTTTTTTTTTATAAATTCCAAATTAAAATGTTTCTTGCCTTTAACCAAACTTCTTGTAGGTTTTAGATGTTTGCCTGCCTTCCTTCGCCCTCCAGTGTACACGTCTCTCCATGTGTCTGTGTCATAACCTCCATCAGGGTTTCATATTTCCCCCTTCCCTCATCTGTCCCAGCATGGTATCCTTAATATGCACGTCTCCGCACCGACATGCTATGACTAAATGGGCACATTTGCACTTTTTCTTTTCTTTTTTTTTGTAGCCAATGTCCAATCCCACCGCTCCGTTAATGCGAGTTAATTTGTCCCTGCAAAAATAATACTTTTCTCACAAAGTGCTACATCATTTATTGTGAGGACTTGTGCGAACTTCAGTGAAAAATTAATGCCTTTAATTTTGTTTGATGGCAACATCAGTGCAGCTCTGTAAATTGCACTTTAATGAGATTTTGCTACAGGGGATAATCTGCAACTGACAGAAAAAAAAACATCTTGAAAACATCTGCAGACCTATGATTTCACTCTGACGATTCGACCCCCTGCAAATAAATCTCTGAGCCAGGGACGAGCAGAAAAATGGTCACTTGATGTACAACTTTTTGACTGAAAGTGGAAAAAGTTAAGTAAACTTCCTGAGTGAGTAGGACAGGATGGAGGAAAGTACATAAGAATATTTGATCAATGTTTAGATTCATAACACTCAGAAAACAAATCATAATTTGAAAGGAAACGTAAGAAACATCCGCTGATCAAGACTTTTGCATCCTGACAAATATTCAAATATTCAAAATCGGAATGTACAAAAACAGCACCCCAAATCTTGCGAGCAAAACTGAGCCCATCTGAAGCTCTGCGGTGTGGATTGCATTCCTTGGGGTGTTTGGACCGGGTCCCATGGCCCAGTAACTCTTCCAGGGAGACAGACTTTGGACGCTGTCCAGCCAAAGACCAGATCATCTGCAGTCTGAGCTAAACCAGTGTCCCCCAAATTATAGCTGACACATTCAATCTCATCATTTTCTTTCCCCCACGGCTCCCTCTCACACCTGATACAGCAGATTCTATTCATCAAATCTGTTTAAAGGCTGTTTTCTCATGTCATTCGATAACTTTAACACTGCTGCTATTCAAAGAATCCACGAGGTGAACTGCGAATGTCTCATTACTGTTTTGCAGACATGTCCAAAACATCCACCTGGCTTGTATTTTCCTCATTATCTCTTTATTTCCCCGTCTATGTTTTGTCTGCCTTCTCGCTTGCTCTTGCTGTCATGGAAACAATAGCCAGCCAGAGCTAATTACAGACCAGGCAGCAAACAGCAAGGTGGGATGTGGTGAGGAAAGCTTTTTCGCATAATCAATGCATCGTCCGATTGTGAAGGAATCGAAGTCGGTCTGATTTGCTCCTGCATTTCTAAATTCCTGACATTTATTGGCCGGTTCTCATTCAGTCTGTAAAGAGCGTAATGTCTTCCATGTGCACCTCACACGCCCTGCAGTCTCCAAATGTTTCACAGGGATTGTGTCTTCTGTAAAAGTGATTTCTTCAGTTTTCTTGACTTTCCCCAGTAACAAACAAGCACACACCTTTGGCAATTTCAGTAAAGGGCGCAAAAAAAAAAAAAAAAACATCCTACTGGGAGCTGAGCGATAGTTGATTCTAAAAATGTGTTCATGGTTTTACTCAGAAAGCAGCCATGCTTCCCCACAGCTGTCTTCACCTGCTTCTTTTTTCCCCCCAGAGTGGCACAATTAAATGGCCTCCAGCGATTGGTGATGTGGTCAGTGCCAGGTTGGGCTCACACGCCCAGCACGGTCCTCAGCAGTTTGAGCAGACAACTCTTGTCTGGTCGGTGGCCGAGCTGCGCTGTCAGGGTGGCAGCACCTGTCAGAGTCAGAAGTGCATCATGCCAGCATCTCGCTATGGAGCCCTGAACCAAAAAGAAATGACAGCCCTGTGCTGCATAAATGTGGCATCTTCCCTCACCGCAGATATTTCAACTAAAAAAACACCGGGCTCAGTCAGTGGGAGCCGCTGAAGTGTGTGTTTGTGTGTTGTGGTCCTTCGCTCTGCCTCTCTGCCTCTCTCCATCTCTCGCATGATTTCACTGACTCGGGCTCCCCAGGGGTTAGTCATCTTGGTCATCAGCTCCACTCGCAGGTCAATTGTAGCAGCAAGTGGTCGGCAAAACAATGCAGGAAAAAAAAAAAAAAGGGTTATAGGCATGATCCACCGCCGTGCTCGTATCACCGGTGCATGACAGGATCAGACCAGAACGCCGGTCATAAACAAGCCAATGAGAGGTGTGAGAGATTTGCTGGAGCACTCTGAAACGGATGATGGGAATATGTTAAACAGGAAAGGAACTCTCTCAGATGTAAAAGCATCAAGCATGCCTCTGTGAATCCTTCAGCGATTGTGATCTCCAGTAGGGGAAACAGTCCTGCCGGGCCAAATTAACTGGAGAGCCTTTGCACACAGGCCCCTTCGACTAATGAAGAGGCCCAGAGGATATTTGCAGGGTCACACAAAGGAGTTGCTGTAGATGCTGGATGAAAATTGGGCATTAAGCAAGATGCCACGGGTAGCGTCAAACTACTGTAGGCCTGGCTTCCAGGGAACCATCACCGAAAGACGATAGCTGCACTATATTTTATTTATTGCCTTTCTTTCGAGGAATGAGATGATTATTCACAGAATATCTGCGTCTGTCATCATTTCTCTCACCCTGCAGACCCACAGACAGAAAAATTAACATTTATTTGCGGCCGCAGGACTTTTATTGGCTCTACGCAGACAGAGAACCCACAGGAAATTTCAATTTGAAGCCACTTAACTTGAACACTGCTGCACTCATCTCCAACTATGAGGCATTTAGGGGTTTTAAGTGAGGAAACCCCAGATTGCCCATGTCAAACACTGTATGCCAGCCAAGTGCACGGCCACAAGGCATCACTGGGAACGCTGGTGTCCGCTGTTTTACATCGCCTCTATTTACAGAAGAGTTCCAACTGTTTCCCAATGTGAGGTCAAATAAAATTAATATCTGGCCGTGGCTACACGAGCTTCAAGATATTATTGTTCCTCACGGGGGCTATTCAATCATAATAATCATTATAAGGATATACGTTTTTGCTCACTCTCTTCCAGTCATATCAAACGCACCACGCGGGATCATGTGACATGGAGGTAGATCGCCCGTGCAGTCATCAGGTATGTATTTTTTAACATTGATTAATTGCATTTGTTTCCATTAGGGAAATTTAGTTTTTGTACAGTAGCCCAAAGACTGGGAAGAAATACAGTTCATCAGTATGGAGCAAGCATACTTAAAACTGCACATCTCACCCAGTAGTTACTTAGTGTACCTGAACTAGAAATGTACTTCTGTATCAAAGTGACAGAGGGATTTTGTAAGTAGCAGCAGCTTGACGTATAATGAGATAATGCAAATGAAAAGCAGGTGTATTATGTACGTGACAATCTAGAACCTTATGACATTGAATGAGTGAGGTGACATAGCTCAGCTACGTTAAAAAAAAAGGTTATACTGTATATTGTGATATGACTCTGGATTGAAGGATTAATGGTGTGATGGTGGGGTTTTGGCAGTAATTTGTGCCAAACATTCCTGTTCCCTGATCTGAAAACCTGACTTTTTTGCACTCTGCAGTCTAACACTTCTACAATTACAATAGTACATTATATTTAACACCTGGCCTTATTGTGATTCCAATGGCAATGTGATTAACTGCAGCCACAGTGTGAATGGAGAAATCTTTGAGCATCATTAAGCTGATATGTTCTCCAATTTTTCATCTGTAATGTGCTGCATAGTCATTTTCCAGATATATCATTTCATTGTTCATCAACATTTTTATTGTTGTCAGACAAAAAGAAGTTGCAATTACAAAACACAACTATCTGTTTACTTGATGAATCCTGCACCACTGTGTTGTGTTGATAAATCAGGACGTATGTCATCTGGCTCTATGTACAGTAATTAAAGTGAAAAATACTTTCAACAAATGTAAATCCCTAATTGGACTCCTAGAGAGATATTGAAAATTTGTCTGTAATAATAGGTGATGACTGGGGACAGAAAAACAAAGCACGTTGAAATGTGGCTCGGGAAGTTCAATTAATCAAGGAGAAAAAGGAACCATTTAGCATGGCTCATTCAGGGAGTCGCCCAGCTCAGGTAATGCACTTTTAATCATCACACTTGAGCAGCAGAGTGCAACAGTAAAAAAGCAATGGAGTGGAGCATTCTGGGAGGATAATGTTTCTTTATGTTTCATTTTAATAGGAGGCAATTAACAGAGGCACCAGCAAGAGGTCTGCCATACTTGGACTGTGACATTTGTTACGTAGACGCCGACTGTAAATAATACCTCGTGTAAGATGTTTGTGCGCTAACCCGCCTGGGCGGGACCTTATTAGCAAGGGTCAATCAAATCATATGTGTGAATTGACCTCGCATTCCTTTCTTTGGACAAGTTAACGCCGCACACTTGGTAAAACAATCTTGCATCAAAGATAAAATAAAAAAAAAGAAGTTTTCTGGTGTTTATTATTCTCTCATTAACAACGCTGCCAGCCATCTGTGAAGTGCCACAAACACACCTGCTACGCCCTGGGCCTGTAATGGCTTTTCTCAATGTGCATGGGGGTCTCCAACGATCCCAAGGAGCAACTGTTATAGACCTGTCATCCCAGGATCATCAAGCAGACGAGCAGCACCTTGTACTACGCTCGCATAATTATGGATATTGTAAAGCATTCAGAATGATCAATTCAGTCAGCCCTGCCACCAGTGGAGTTATTAAGCCACTTTGTGTTGATTTAAATGTTCATAATGTCGCGTATAAAACATGCCCAACTGCGTGAATTTGTTGCTCTGCGGTGCAACAAGGACGTATGCAGCTTGAGTCAGAAGTCTATTTGTTCGTCGTGTTGTCGTAAATACCAGTTCAGCTTGGGTGGAATTTAGAATTGGTGTATGTGATGAGGACAAAAGCTCAGTCTGAAATGAAACCCTTGCTCTTTACCAAGCTGGGCGGACACTTTATCGGAGTCGATGCGGCAGTTAAAACGAGTTGAAATCGAACTGGCCGATAACGTATTTTACATAAGGGCTCATTATGAACTTTGCCACCTTTGAAGTCTACAACTTTAAACTGAAATGTCTGGCACAACAAGAGGCAGTGAATCACATCAGGTGCTGAGATAAATGAACTGCCGCAAATGAACTTTGGCGAGACCCCTCTGGATCCTTTGAACTTGCTATAAGGTCTGTTTCTAGTCTGTCAGGGGAGAGTGCGTTGTTGTGGTCACTCTGTGGTATGGTCATCAGGCTTTGGCCCCTCTCTGCCGATGTATCTGTTTCCAAATGGGACTGACGCAGGCCATAGACGAACCCTGCTGAGGTGCTCTGAAACCAGAGACCCTTGAAGTGGACGTCTGCCTGTGTCCAGTCTGCTCCCAGAAGCCCACAGATCCGAGGACTCCAAATGTGGCCTGCTGCACGGAGACATTTTGGACAGCCCCGTTGGTTTGGAGTCCCTGCCCCCGACGCTTCAGCCCTCTGCACACCACCGCTACCTCGACCATGCTAACCACCAGCAGCCTCTCGCAGACCAGGGAGCAGACCACCCTGGGCTGGTCAGCAACCCCTGCTTGCACCTGCCATAAAACTTAAAAGCTACAGTCTCATCCCCCGGCTTTGAAGTGTTCAAAGCATAGCTCACTGACCTTTGATGCGACTTTGGCCGCAACACATGTTTTGCACCCATGTATAAACGCAGGCCTCTCAGGAGACAAGGCGGGATTGTTTACCTACATGTGTGAAACGTAAGGGCCAATGCATGGCAGCCATGCATGGAGCCTCCATTCCCACATGTTGGTGAGAAACAGGCTTAAGTTGAACCGGACACTGCTTCCAGCTAACATCCTCAGCTACCATGTGTTTAGCATTACTTCAAACTCTTTTCCTTCACCCCATACTGTCCACGAGGTCACAATCTCAAAAAGATATGGGCAGATGTAGGATTTGAATAATTATGTTGCATGTAAAGGTGAAACCTACCAAAATATATCAGCCGGTGCTCTTTTGTACTCTTTGAAATGTGGAGCACAGAATATCAAAAGCAGGATGATGCACTTTTTTTCTCTTTTTTTTTCTATTTTGGCAGATGAATGTGACACATGAAGTAACCAAAGTGAAAGAAATAGTGTAAACATTAGTTCAAAGCTCATGAGATACATTCATTTTGACCAAATACATAAAACAATACTGATAAAGTCAATAATTTCACTCAAAGGGCCTTTCAGTGTGCCTTTATATCTACATGTGACTTCAAACGCAAAGTGAAATACAGAACGCAGGACTTTTACCTGATTCTATGAACGTTTCTGCTTGTTTAAATGATCTGATAACATCTCCTACATCTGTTTCTTGGTCTCTCCGTGCTTCATCAAAGGGATTCAGTATGCGATACTAACACCAAAATGGAGGCGACTAATGACAATTCCCTCATCTATGTTTAACAAAATGTTCACGGGCCTTGCTTGGATCTAAGCCTACTGTCATAGAAGCCCACAGGACATACGCGTTCTAGAAGCTGCATCCAGTGAAACTTTGAATTGTTTCAGAGACAAAAAATATGAATTGATCGTCCCTCATTTTCTGATGTTCCGCTCCCGTCTCAAGTGTGATGAATCATTGCTGTCTGCTGCCATCTTCAACTTGTCTTCCTATAATCATGTTGACTGTGCACATGTCAGGGATTATATTCTACCCTGGCGCCCCCTCCTCTCTTAGCATCCCACCATCCATTTTACATTATAAATAGCTTGCTGTTTTACAAGGCATTAAATATTTGACAGTACAGTAAGCTCATGATTACACAAGACCGTGGCTGTGTATAAATGTCAAACAAAGCAGGCTGATATATAGCCGGCCGTGGGGTCTACATGCCTCACATGCTAGTGTGTGAATGACAAGTTTCAAGATGATGTAATTATAACAGAAGAGGCTTTATAAGTGGGCGCACTTTCACAGTGTGCACGCAGAGTTAAAATAGCAAACGCTTGAGTCGGGTTTGACCCGCTAGCAAAACATACGTTCACCCCCTTATTTACACAAAAGTGTGCGGCACCAGCTGTGTGCCGTGTTTGTACGCCAACAATGAATCTCAATTTCAGTTCAAACGTAGGATCGAACCTAATCAGGCGTTTTTCAGTCTTATTTCTCGTTCGCCACCTTCAGCCATCGTGCAGCCGCTCGTGCTGATGTCGGTCCCCGCTCCGTGGAGCCAGAGGAGCCGGCCTTTGCTAACTATAGACAGAGAAATCCTGAGCGTGTTTCTTTTGGCCTTAGGGTGGCTGTGCAGCCTACACAAATGTTGACGCGATGAAACGGCCCGACTGTGTGGTGTCTGCACTGTGACCCAAGGAATGTGCCTTCAAAGAGGATTCTCGGACCGCGTGAATCTCTCCGAGGGTTTTCGGTCCCATGGTTAAACCAGCGCGTTGGGTTTACTGAGATGGATGGCCTGCCTGGCGTCATACTTTTCGACAAAAAGTCTGCCGTTTTAATCATCGGTTACCCCCGTGAGTCATGAAACGCCTGCATCATTCCACCTATTTGTTTCATTTCAACCTTCCGGAAAGGGCTCTTCTCATCGTGTGTTGGTCGTCAGCAGTAAATGCCTGGACCGCGATGCCAACATTAAAACAGTATGAGCGAGAAGCTGTCAAGTGGGGCTGTCAGCACCTCTATTTCAGCAGACATGACAGGCCCTTTAAACCTTGATGGGTATAAATCAGGAGGCCATTTTGAAACAACAGGGTCGAATTCAATCCTTGTTGAAAATGTGAGTCCACACAAACCCCGCCAGCATGCGGCTCCCCGAGGGGACGCAAGCCTCCAGTTCCGATCTCTGCCAGGCAACACATCTGATTGTATCCAATACACCTCATTGCCGTTTGATTAAGATGCGTGAACTCATTTGGAATGGTTCTTCTGATCTGAAGACGATGGTATGAAGGAAAAATAATATTTTACATGGGTCAGCGATTAGAAACCAACCCAAACGTGTTTTTTATACCGATAATCAGGAATGAGTTTCTATTAATCACCTAATGTCAGTATAATACGAAGCATCATCTGCTACATATATCTGAGAGTATTTATGCCAAAATAACCAGGTGAGCAAACGTTCTCCTGCTTATGAAAAGAAGGTGAGTAAGCCCAGTCTAGTTAGGAGGGGAAATCAAGCACAACACTTCCGCTCTTTCTCTAAATCTTGCGACCTTCTTTCAGAAATCCGCAGCGCCTTCATTTTCTTTCACTCCACTGGGACTCGACGGAGAGCCTTTGTACTCGGCAGATCAGGCCGTGTCCACTACTCCCACTCTTTTCAATAGAATGTAAGAGGAATGCTAAGGGCTGGAACGACAGTGTTGCCCATGCAAGCAGAACATCCCTCTCTTTTTGTGCAGTGGGTTGGTGAGGGGGCAGCGGGAAGGATGCGGTCAGTCTGCTCTGGGATAATAGAGGGCTGGGCAGCTGTCTTTGCCACAACAAAGGAACTAGTCTCCTGTTAGTCCTGTTTATTTTAGTGTTGTTTCTATGCCGCCTGCGTGTCAAGGTACCTGAAAGGGCGCAAGGATAAAAATGGGTTTATAGCCGTACAATTGAGACATTTCTGCCATCAGCTTTCTGGGTCATGTCAGGTTTGCTCAAAGCAGGGAAATACAACTAGAAGGCATTTATTTATAATCCAAGTATGCTGCTATTTGGAAAACCACAAAGTTTGTGCATGTGTACAAAAAACAACACTCTGAAAGATTCTCTGCAGCCATTATGAAAATTGTAGTTTTACCCGGTTGGTCTCTTATAAAATTACATTTTATAAGATGGTAATTGTGAATTTATTTATAGCCAATCAGCCATGTAGTGGATGTTTACATTTAAAAAAAAAAAAAAAAAAATCTGGTAAAAGTGACCTGACCTGTCAAATACTGATTTTCTTTCTGGGGTGGAAATGTTGCCTCCCCTCCCGGACTAGGCCCCTGCTCTTTCTGCAGTAATTTCAGTCCCACTCGATCAGCAGCTGCACAGATCAGCTCAGGACACTTTTCCAGAATCTCTTCTCTTCTCCAGAATCTCGCCTTGAGAGTC
>CAAKHB010001229.1:13274-23431 GCA_901007665.1 Aeoliscus strigatus
CCCTTTCCCCCCCCCCCCACACACACACACTTCTGTGGCACTAACAATTTCTTCTTCTTCTCCCTCTCTAATCTCGTGCATTCATTGCCCACTCAGGTGGCACGCCCATACGAGGTAAGACCGCTGGAAGGACCGACATGACACCGCCCCCGATTCCATTCCGTCCCTCCGCTTCCCGCTCGTCTTGCAGATCTGAGCGGCAGCTTCAGATCTGCAGGAGGCGCCACAGGGGGAATTGGAATTGAGCAAGCAAAACGCATTCTCCTCTGACTTCTAATCACCTTCCCTCTACTCGTCCTTCATCATCATTTCATTCTCCACCTCAGCCTCTGACGTTAGAACCCAGAAAGCCACGGCTTCCTCTGTCTCCATGTTGTGTTTCCTCTTTTCAGTCATCACTTTAACATCATTTACATCGACTTTATCTCCCGTCTGAAGCATGAGGGGGTTTTGTTTGTTTTGTTGCTGTGTTTGAGGTGACAAAGCATCGACCTGCTTGTTTGCTTCTTCTTTTTTGCGACCTGATTTACTCTTTTTTTTCTTTCTTTTTGCGGGAAGGGGGGGTGAGGTGGGGTCATGACCTGAGCTTGACCCCGCCTCTCCTCCTACCTTGTCTCCATTCGCCCAATCCAGTGTCCCAGTTTTGTTTTCCCTCCCAGCTGTTCTTCACTCGGCCTGAAACGTCCAGATGGCGAAGACACTTTCTGACATTAGTGTGCTGACACACACACACACACACACACACACACACTTCATGGTTTTTTCCACCCTTCTTTTCTCTTTTCTCTCTCATCAAAAATAAAAAGCCCCAAACAACCACTTTTTCGATAAAGTTTTTATGGGCGCTTTTTTGCCTTCCAACACCATCTTTAACGAGCCTCTCGTTGACTTTTTTGACCGTTTTTCTATTTTCAGGGAACGAGAAAAGCACCGGGCCCTTCTGACGGCTTTGCGTATGTCGTTCTCTCTTTTTTTTTTTTTTTTTTTTTTTTTGAATAATCTGTAGCCTTAACAGAGGTCAGTTGATGCCTTCACCTCCTTCAGTGGGTGTGCATTCAGTGACATCACACTCCTGATCCCGCTGGTGGATCCGTAAATGTTTGAACCCTGATTTTCTCCCTGTTATAACTGCATCTCAATTTTCAGAACATCATTTCTCTGTATTTGTGACTGGACGTGTCGACCTTTTGGCTGCCGGCTTCATTTCTTTCTGTCTGCGTTATTCCTTTTTGTAAACTTTGTATCAGGACTTTTTTTCCCTTCACATTTCTAAATGCGGACACAGTCCTTCCATTTTTGCTGACAGTAATATAACGTTGTCAATGCGTCCCCACCAATCTGGCTCCTTCCCCTCCCCCCGCTGTCCTCAGAGTTGAGTTTTTACAGAAAATGCCCTCCGATCCATTTGCGTTGATGCAGCTCCTAACATTTTCTGTGAATAAACGACCTGTTGCACCTGACTGTCTGTTGCTTGACTCTTCCTGTGTGACTCTCCTTCTCCCCCCTTCTCTGTATCTTCTCTTCTCTTGTCTTCTCTTGCTCTCCGTCCATCCAGGCGCGCTCCAGATAGAGATGAGTGAAGAGTCCGACCAGGGCAAGTACGAGTGTGTTGCCACCAACAGCGACGGGACGCGGTACTCCACCCCGGCGAACCTCTATGTCAGAGGTAAGAGGGGGACGAGAATCCTGGAGATCAAGTTTCATCAAGAGTTTCATCGAGAGATCAAGAGTCATTTTACTGCCTCATTTGCTCAACGTGCGCGGTGATAGCGCCACAGATGAAGAACGCCTCATGCTACGAGGCAACAGTTTGTGGAGCCATGTTCCCTCCTGCTGAGGCGCCAGATTATGAGATCAAATATCTGCTACGTAAGAAGCGAGCGTGGCCCCGCCCACTCTGTGCAGCCGTAAAGACGATGGCTCTGACACGACTGTTTTACTCTGGCTGTTAATCTGTCTGCCCCCCCTTCTTAACCTTTAGACCTCGGAGGAAAAAGACAAATCGTTGTCTGCTTCAGACTTGTGTTCCTCCCCAAATCTGACATCTCAGCTCCTCAGGCTGCACACACACACACACACACACACAAACACAGTGTTTTAGTCATGAGACATTTTTACTCCCTGGGCCTTTTGCTCTGCTGCCCCCCCAAACCCCCTTCACCCCCCGCTCTGGGGACACAAACAAGATGCACCAATGTAGACCCACATCCATGTCCTACAGTAAATTTACATCCATACCAACGGGCTGGGTGGGGGGGTGTCTGATAAACCTGCTGCTGATTGGTTCTCTGGGGACGGGAACACCCACAGCGTGTGTGTTCTTCTCGTTCGCCCCCCCCTCCGTCTGTTGCCACCTCGACGTTCTCCTTAGTCTAACTTGTTCTCTCTCCCTGTCTCTTCTCTGATGTTCGCCATCTTCCTCTCTTTCTTCCTCGTCCTGCCCCCTCCATGCTCTGTCCTACCCCCCCCGCCCCACAGAGCTGCGAGAAGGTTGGTATGGCTTTGAGCCTCCTTTCGTCTCCCCCGTCCACGTGCCGTTTGTGTTGGTGGCTGCTGATGTGCTGTGCTGATGGCGGTCTCCTCTGAGATGCTCTGTGCTGTGTTTCTGTATTCTGTATACAGTATATCTTTTTTTTACCCCCGTGAGAGCATGTGTTTGCCGTGTGTTACCTTTTATTGTGAGTATGTTTTGTGTTCATCAAATATTTAAGGGTGTACACCTATAAACACCATGAATAAACCATGTGCCTATCACTGTGGTGTGGTGACGTATCAGACTGTGTGAACGCGTCTCTGAAATCCATAAATGTCATCTGAAAGCACGGCGACAGAAACACCCCCCCACACACCTCCCCACACTGCACGTACTTCATATGTTGGCCGCTGGGCCTCATGCCCGTGACTCTCTAATCTCTCCTTTTTCCATCGCCATCTAGTACGTCGTGTCCCCCCTCGCTTCTCCATCCCCCCTGCGGACAGCGAGATCATGCCAGGGGGCAACGTCAACATCACCTGCGTGGCGGTGGGTTCCCCGATGCCCTACGTGAAGTGGATGTTGGGAGCCGAAGACCTGACGCCCGAAGATGACATGCCCATCGGCCGCAACGTCCTCGAACTGACCGACGTGCGCCAGTCCAACAATTACACCTGTGTTGCCATGTCAACGCTGGGCGTGATTGAGGCGGTGGCACAAATAATTGTGAAAGGTTAGTCATCAGCGTGTGTGTTGTATGAATGTTTCTTTAAATCATTTAGAGTAGATAAACACGTAACTGTCTATTTCTCGACAGCACCCTTAAGTTATATCGCTGATAAAACCTCAATAGAATGTTCATCACTCCTTCCGTGATGAAATGATGAAAATACCCATGATGAGTTTAGAGTGGTAGAGATCCACGATGGGGATGGTGATGCCACAGAAAAGTAATTAAAGACATAGTGGACATGATAAATGTAGAATATTTTCTATCATATCTATTTTTTCAATTTATTTTTATTTCATACTTAGAGACAGTTCTGTTGGGTGGGGTCACAGTGGGTCCCTAGTATATGGTACCTACATATACATGCCAATACAGAGTATTATATTATTCAGTCACAGCTAGAAACGTTAAAGAAAGTAAAAGTAAAAGTAAAAGTAAAGAAACGTTTCCATGGCCCCCTCTTATCCAGCTTTCATTGACTCTTGCTAACATTTGTTTGTATGATGCTATATCTGCCATATTTTCAATCAGTTTTTTATAGTCTGGTGGGGATGTACTTTTCCATAACCTGAGGATATTCTGGGCTGCCGTGACCGTCCCGAACTTGATAACTGCTAAATCTTGTTTCGACACTCCCATTATTTGTGGTCGCCCAGTAAGCATAATCTTGGAGAGACTTGGATCTCTGTCTCCAGAGCCTTCCCTAGATGTTTTACACTTTCACCCAAAGTGGTTGTATCAGACTACATTCTCATAGCACATGTAGGAAAGTCCCTGCCTGTGTTCCACATTTTCGACACAGATTATCAGGTAATAAACTCATCCTATGGAGTCTAGAGGGGGTGAAGTAGAATCTATGTATTAGCTTATTTTGAATAAACTTCCCTCTAGCCTCCCTGATGTAGACAAATGTAAAATAAAGAAATCATATGTATACAGTATATGTGTGCGTGTATAATAAGTGAATAAAGCAATAATTAAGATCAGTAAGAACAGTGAATAAATGTAAATTTAAATAAATAAGTATGATAAGTACGATAAGTAGAATGTGATGAAGTAGAAATGAGTCAACGCAGTAATAACGCTTACGCTATCTCTCAGCTCTGCCAAAGGCTCCTGGTACCCCAGTGGTGACTGAAAGAACTGCAACAAGCATCACTCTCACCTGGGATTCTGGAAACCCGGAGCCAGTCTCCTACTACATCATCCAGGTGTGTGACAGACAGTGATCCAACCTACATTTTCCTCTGAGGAGCTGAAAGGAGAGAGTGTTTGGCTCTGTCCATCTTGGATAGTTGTGAGCAGGTCCTAAAACATCTCTCTCTCTCTCTGCTCGTAGCACCGCACCAAAGGCTCCGACGACCCATACAAAGAGATCGATGGCATCGCCACGACACGCTACAGCGTCGGCGGCCTCAGTCCTTACTCCCATTATGACTTCCGTGTAGCAGCTGTGAACACCATCGGCCAGGGACCCTCCAGCGATGTGGTGGAGGCTCGTACAGCTGAGCAGGCCCCTTCCTCGCCCCCCCGACAGGTGAGGCTCCTGCAATTCACAGCAATATGGTACCTTTGTCAAAGGATTTGAACTCTATATTTTTTTACACAGAAAATACATGTTATATTTTGTCATTATTATTATTATTATTATTATTATTATTATTATTATTATTATTATTATTATTATTATTATTATTATTATTATTGTGTTATTATTATGGTGTTGTTATTGTTATTAAGTGTTGATTTTGACTTTTTTTTTTCTAAATTTTTTCTTTCAGTGCTGCTACTGCTACGATCTGAGTTTAACAAAGTTCTTGTCTTTTTCTGTTTCAGACGCATTTGGCCTTAGCTGTCATTTTTATGAGGAAACATTGGTTTATCATCCGTTTTCATCTGTTCCTGTTGCTGAATTTCCTCCTGCAGGTCAGAGGTCGGATGCTGAGCACCACGACAGCCATCATCCACTGGGACGAGCCAGAGGAGCCTAACGGTCAGGTCGTGGGCTACCGAGTCTACTACACCTCTGACAGCACGCTGCCGGTCAACCAGGTGTGAGCCAGGGTGTGATTGTCTCAGTAACAGCTGACTGATGCGCCCGCGTGCACTCATGCGTTGTGTTGTGGCTTTGTGTCGGCCAGTGGGAGAAGCAGATGGTGCGCAGCGCCAACTTCATCACCATCCAGGGTTTGACGCCAAACAAGACCTACTACATCAGAGTGCTGGCCTTCACCTCTGTCGGGGACGGACCTCTGTCCCAGGACCTGCAGATCATAGCTAAGACAGGAGGTAAGAAGGGGCGTGTGCACGACGATCCCAGGATGGTTCCATTTTTGTTGTTTTTATCTTGGGAAATATGAATATTACAGTGTTCATACACGTGGCCGTACATGCGTTCCGAGTTCAGAACTCCCAGCGACGTCATTTGCGGTTGATAAACGGCACATTACGACAACATTCCCTTCAAGCAGTTCTGTCTGTACAAGTCATTGAAACCGACACAAAACACCTGAGTGATACAACAACAGCAATATCTATTTATACTGACGCCATATTGAATTCTGAACCCGGCGACAGAAAAGGACCTTGAAGAACAGCAGCGGAAACTTTTGTACTGAAAGATTTCTTCCCAGTTAGTAAGAAAACTCTCAAACTGAATGACTGGATGAATTCATGTCTCCGTTTTATTTGATGCAGAATCTGAGAGAGACATGTTTAAATTATGATAGAAAGTTTGTTGTTATTTTGTGATATCATCAATATTATTGTTATTGTGATCATTTCCCCCAAAAATTCCATTCCATCCCATTAATCCTCCTCTGCTTCCTAGTTCCATCCCAGCCGTCAGATTTTAAGGGCGAGGCCAAATCTGAGACCAGCATCCTGTTGTCGTGGGTGGCTCCACCCCAGGGTGGCCCCGACAACCAGATCACAGGATATGAACTGGTTTATCGGCGAGCGGACGACACAGAGGAGGTGCGTGTCTGGTTGACTAATACAGAGAGGGAGGGAATGAAAAATAAGACTCCTGATATGGTCTTTCTCTCAGAAGAAAGTGAGCTTCGAGCCCACCACCTCCTACCTGTTGAAGAACCTGAAGCCCTTCTCCGCCTACACCTTCCAGCTGGCGGCAAGGAGCAAACACGGCATCGGCGCTTATACCAATGAGGTGTCCATCGACACGCCTCAGACGCGTAAGTCCGGCTGCAACGACGGCTTTCGCACAGATGTGTGTCCATGTGCCAAACAAAGTGCTGACAATGCAAAAAAGGGGACTGAACCCAAAAAACTCAATGGTCAGATTTGCGAAATACAAGTTCCTGACACCAGAAACAGTATTTAATATCAGATTTGTTGCTTTTTTTGCATTGTTACCTATGGGCCGACATTTCCTCAGACCGACCTCAGATTGGATAATTCAACAAACAGAGCCCCAAATTGCTTGTGCGGTTTCCCCCAAAAAATATTTGCATTTGAGCAAAAATGTAGCAGCGGCAATCAATTCACTCCTGATTGGCAGCGTAATAACACAGTTCCATTGTTGGCTATCAATGTGAGGTCTGAAAGCGAGTCAGTAAAAACAAGGTAAGCAGCCAGAGGTCTGTAGTTAGACATGAGACCTCGGTCACGGATCCAGCGCTCAGGCTTTTTAAGGACACGTTGTGGGCAGGTATGTTTGTGTGTTTAAACTCTAGTCGGTGTTTTTGTGTTGAAATCATTCACCTGTCGCCATCTGTCAAGACGCCCATCGTTTGTTCATCTTTGCTTTCTTAGTCGCAGGCTATTTTTTTTTTCTGAAGCTCTTGTGTTCGCCAGTGTTTTGTTTTCATTTCTTGTTTCTTTGTCTTTTGTTCTCTGTCTCTCGTCTCATCCATTTCATCCCCGTTTCCCTCCACGGACACGACCCCACCCCCTCTCCCCCAACACCCACCGGTAACAACTGGCAAACACACAACCAAATGACATCCACCCAAACAATCTCCTACTGTACTTCCTTAAAAAAAACAAAAAAACGTGCCAATCAGTTCCTTCAGCACCTCCCCAGGACATCACATGTACCAGCCCCAGTTCTACCAGCCTCCTGGTAAGTTGGGCACCACCACCTCTGGAGTTTCAGAACGGCATCATAACGGGATACACCATCCAGTACTCTACTACCGAGGGCAACAAAACCTCCAAAAGCGTTGAAGGAATTCCTCCGGAAGGTTCTCCCTATCTCTTGGAGAACCTAGAGAAATGGGCAGAGTATGGAATAACAGTTCGGGCGCAGACGGAAGCTGGAGACGGACCGGAAAGTTTACAGCTGCTTATCCGCACCGAGGAAGATGGTATGTTCCCGAACAAACGTCATGCCTGTCTTAGGATGGTCCGTCCCACTAACAATGGCTACGTCTACCTCACTAACACACCCCTAATGAGCTCAGAACACCTTCGACTCACACACGTTCCTCCCCCGGCCAATGATAATGCATTAAAGAACGACTCCGCCCCTCCCACCGCCACCAAACTCTCCTCCTGCCGTTCCCTCGCCGCTGCTCTTGAGCATCGACAGCAACCCTGTTTTTTTCTCCAGCAGCTGTTTTTATCCTCTTTTTTTCCTCCGCTCTCCCCCCTCATTTGTAAAAAATCCCCTCTTTTGTGGGAAAAGAAATGGTTGGGATTTCCCCCTCCCACTTGTTTCTCCGTTGCAGGACAAACAAAACCTTTCCTGACCTTTTGAACCGTCCGTCCGCCTTTCCAACTCTCCAACTCCCAGAATACATCACAGGCACTTTGAAATCAGTCAATTTCTGGTGTTGAGAGGACTGTTTTGAAGACATTTTTTAAATTAATGCATAATATCTGATACTCCCAGTGTTTCCACTCAGAAATTTTCTGATTTGAGCGTTCTGGGGGGGAAGTGTGTTCTTGGCAGCATGAGAGAGCTTTTTCTTGATAACAGTATTTTCTCTTTGACGGCCTGCCACCGTTTATCTGCCCCTGGCTACAAATCCTTTTCTATCTGCCATTCTTATCTTTCTCTACATTTGCTTCTTATCCTCCACTGATTTTTTCCACCATGTTTTTCCTCAAGCACCCTCATTTTTGACTTTTTTCTTTTGCTAGACTTTTTGGAGGGTTGTATTTTATGCAATTTTTTCCCCCTAAACTCTCCCTGAAATAAAAACCATATCTAATTTTTGATCTTCTCTGAAGTGAACGCCTTTACTTGAGAAGTCCCGTCATCTGTGACCCTTGACCTCTAACCCAAAATGCATTTGTAGTTCCGAGCGGCCCTCCGCGAGGGGTGGAGGCAGAGACTGTGAATGCCTCGGCGGTTAGGGTGAAATGGCGGGCACCGGCACCCGAACGTCAGCACGGTCAGATCCGAGGCTACCAAGTCCACTATGTGAGGATGAACTACGGCGAGCCTCAGGGTCAACCCTCCATCAAGGACATCCTCATAGAGGACTCACAGGTAGCAACCACCACTGCTACTAATGGACTTTATTTGATCGCCCAAGAGATATTCACTAATGATAATAGTGATATTTGTTTTTATTTATTAGTAGTATTATAATTGTCTTATAATAATAGAGTATACAGTACTGGGCAAAAGCTTTAGGCAGGTGTGGAAAAAGGAAAAGGGTGACACATGAAATATTGATTTAGACTTGTCTTTGGTTCATTCACTGAGCAAAAAAATACTTATAATACTTACCATATAACATAGGATATATGTTTTATGAATATTACATGTATCTATAGATATACATATTGATGTTATTTTTATTTGCCAAAGAAGATATTGGATCATACTTCCAGTGCATGTTTCCAATCCATATTTTCCTCTTTCTCTCTCACTTCTCTTTGCTGCTCCATCATTCAGTGGGAATATGGTGATTCAACGGAATATGTGAGTAAACCTTTCTGTCAGCCTTTTACATAATTATAATAATAGCAATGCAGGGTGAGTAGATGAGTTATATTTAGGAGATTGTGGTCCTAAAAGTGAGGGCTTAAAAACACCCAGCAGGAGGTCCCATTTTCATCTGTGTGTCCAGTGGGTTTTTAACAAATGACCCTGCACATACATGACCAATGAGCCGAGTCACTCATCTTGTGACCAAGCTTTCCTGTGGTTTCAAACGATGCCACATGTAGACCAACACAACTCAAACTGAGATTTCTGTTTCTGTGCTGCAAGTGAATCGAACTTGAAAATCAATTTGAGCACGATGCATTCAGAGCAGCTGGCCGACAGGAGCAAAGAGCACTTTTTCTGTCTCAAGAATACACAGGACTTCATATCTCTGATACGGAGCTTTGCAGCTGACCGCGTCGTGTTGTTCCGTAGGAGGTGGTTCTCGGCGACCTGAAGGCGGACATGGCCTACTCTGTGTCAGTGGGGGCGTACACCGCCAAGGGAGACGGTGCTCGCAGCAAAGCTGTGAATGTCTGCACTGCTCTGCCACGTGAGTGAAGGGGAAACACACAGAAAAACATCCAACATCCAATAGCTAGCTACATGTAGTAGCATTGCACATTACCCGAAAACACGGGTAGTTTGCAAACAACGCATCCTTCTGGATGTATGGGTTAGTGCTAGCTAACGCCCGTAATTTCCATATTACCATAAATAGAATGTTTAGAATCTAGTGGGGATGTACTCTTCCAAACACATAAAATAATCCTTCAGACTGTGCCTTCGCTAATGACCATTGAAATCATTTGACTCACTCCATCACATCTCACTATGCCACAAAGCATCCGATCAATTTGTGCCATATTAATCATATTTTGCATTTTGCTCGAGGTTCTGAATAATGGGTTTCACAATTATCCATGTATTGTCATTTGTCTCCATCTAATTTCACCCATTTTTCCTCCATCCCAGTGCCTGAGAAGCCCAAACTGTTGGTGAGTGCGACCGATTCAGGCACCACCGTGCTGCAGTGGTACCCGCCGCCCCAC
>CAAKHB010001232.1:5759-21546 GCA_901007665.1 Aeoliscus strigatus
GTGTCCACACTAATAAACCTCCAGAGACAAGACGAACACAACACATCGAATCTGAGGAAATCTAGCAGACGTCCTGAGTTCAAACAATGGTGCTGATCTCTCCCAACCGTCCTCAGACGGCAGCGACACAAACACCAACAACTTCCGTTTGTCGTCGACTCGTTTAGTACGTAATGATCGGCCTCTTAAAAACAACGCACCTTCCATCTCTTAAACCATGAGACAATCAGGTCCCAAGTCACGGCATCACCAGGAAAACACCAGAAGTGTGCACCCTCTAGTGTCAAGCGCTGGGTATTGCAGCAAATCCGCCCAGCTTCCATTCGTGGTCATCCTCATCTGTTCAAGTCACAAACAGGAAGTACCATTGTTTGAACTAGCCAGGCATCGCCGTGGTATCATTTTCAAAGTGAACGGAAGAAGCAGGCATTTATTTTAAAAAAAAAAAAGAGCGGCAAATGGCACAAAGCAATAAAAATGCAAACAGACAAATGTCCACAGGACAACTTCCCCTTTCCTTGCCGTCTACCTGGACACTGCAAGGCTACCGACAGGCCTCAGTTTGGTCTCATGTGAGCTACAAAATAAATCGGACATCAGTGACCAAAATCAATGGCGAGAGTCGCCATTAAATTCATAGATTAAAAACAAAGCAGGAAATATAAGAACACAACAATCTTGGCACTGACAAGATGTCCGTTGGATTGATCCAATGACAGAAAACGTACAACGGAGGAAGGAAAGTCACTGGACCGACTGCGTCTTCCTTGTTCCCTCTGACAGAAAACCAAGCAGACGAGGAGGTGATCTTCAGACAGAGTCAGGTCCGAGTCCCGACCCGTTGTGGACGTGTGTATACGAAGGAATAAAGGAAGCAGCACGGAGGTGTCCTTACTGTAGGTTCCAGATTACAGTGAGAGCACGGGGGATGGGAAGGAAAAAAATAACAGGAGAATGCAGTGACAAGTTTTTAAAGGACACACACACACACACAGCCGCTCCCCAAATCAAATCAACAAAAATAACCTGAGAAAGCAGAAATGTGACGGAGGTGAACACGGGGCCGTAGACCCCACGTGCTGCCCTGAAGCAGCAGGAATGGACAAGAACTAAGGATTGTGGGTCAACTGACGGAGGGAAGAGGGACGAGAGCCCAACATGGGTCACCGCTGTAAATGATGGCAGCTGGGCAATACAGGATGTCCACGGCTGTCGAGGGGAACGGGGGCAGTGGGGCCGAGAGCCTGTGAAGGTGGCGCCAACTAGAGTCCATCGTGGGTGGTCAACATGTCTTCAGCTCTGCGGTGGGACTCCAAGGCTTTTGTGGTGTAGATATCCTGAGGCAGCTCAGATTTGCGTCGCACCAACGGCCGCTCCTTCCACTGGTCATGCTGCAGCTGGAGGGGAGACAACAACAACAAGTGCTCCTGGTCACAGCGGGTCTGTCTCGTCGTCCCTGCTGGGATCCATCCATCCCTCAGGAACATCTGGGAAGCTGCCGAGTGTGCAGACGCGCATTACTCTGACCGTGGGCAGGTTTGGATGACGGTGGAATGTCAATCTGTGCTGTGACGCCTGAACGGCAACGTCACGCCAGCGAGGTTCCCTCAGACCTCACTGCTGATCGACGGAGTATGGTCTGTGTCACCCGTTGTCTACGGAGTAGGGTACACGTAGGGTAGGGCATAGGGTACACGTAGGGTAGGGCATACGTAGGGTAGAGCCTACTGTACACGTAGGGTAGGGCATACGTAGGGTAGAGCCTACTGTACACGTAGGGTACATCTGTCCAAAACAAGATTTTTGACCGGAAAAAAGGGAGCGGAAAATGAGGGCAATCTCGTCAGTTACTATGGTAACAAGAGCTGCATAATTTCAGTCGATATCGCTGGAAGAAGGCAAAAAAAAAAACATCTGGAAAAACCAAAAAAAACAAAACTCGGAGCTCCACAGATGCACAGCTGATAGATGGATGTCTGCACCATCAGCCCTCCACTCGTTGATCTAATAAACACACATTAACACACTACATGCAAAGGACAGCAGACACCTTGATTCCGATGCCCAGATTTGATTTTTTAAAATACATACAAAAAACAATTGATTCATATGCACAGAATGAATACAGCTATAGTCTATAGTGTGCTGTTACAAGAGAATGATTTCAGGAGGAAAGAGGAAAGAAGACGGAGAGAAGTCAGGTTTACCTGAGTCGCGCCCTCCTCAACTGTCTTTTTTAACCTCTGAACATCTTCTATCAAAGGAACATCCGTCTCCATTGCTACTGGACTATTGAGGTCAGAGGAATCAACATACACAGAGAACTACATTGAAAAGAAAGGGAGGACACAAAGGGATGGAGAGGAGACTTTGAATGGCATGCAAAGAAGAATGAAACAAAACGGCTCCAACTATGTCCACATCTACCGCTGCGTCAAACGTCAACCACGTCCCTCTGAACCTTCAGTTCTGCAGCTCTGGGGGCGGCTGCAGGTTTGTCAGCCAATTAGCATAAACACTTCAATTCAGGCAGAATTTGTGAGTAACTTTCCTTCATGTGACACAAAAGCCCCTTTTACACAGTGAATACGGCCTCGTAATGACACGTCACAGTCTGGGACACTGAACAAACAGAAGATTCCACCGCGGTGGTACATTTCAGAGTGTTTCTGTGGTTTACCATGGAACCGATACATGCTGGCGTAAGCTATCATACTTTGGATTACACATCAATTTGCACTCAGAAATCGTGAATTGGTTCCTGTAAGTTGAGAAGTTGCAGTCATTACGGTAATGACTCGTCAGCTTCCAGCAAAAGAGAAAATGGGATTACCGTAATGACAGCAACTTCTGACCTTCTCCTTCTCCGAGCCAGCTGGACAGTGACTGTGTAAAAGTAGCTCAAACCCCTCAGACGTTCAGTTGCGTTGGTAGGAGTATTTGTGTTCTTCATTTTCAGAGGGACAGCAGTCCAGAGGAATCAGGATGAGTGTCATTACATGAAACGTGCAACAGAATCTAATGGAAGCTGCTCAAACACACACACACACACCTGGAACAGTTCACAGGCTGCTCACCTGTGGGTTTGATTTGGCAAGGTTCTCAATCTTGATCCAAGCCTCTTCGCGTTCTTTCGACTTGGCCTTCTCCCTGTTGAGCCAGACATTACGTTGTTACTCTGGAACTCGGCTGACGTTAAGATGGGGAAACAAACGTGGTGCCTACTTGTTTTTCTCAGCCCGGAACTGCTGCGTGCAGTCGTCAAAGAGCTTCTGATTCATCTCCATGAAAAGCTTCAGAGCGTTGTAGATGAGGCCATGGATGGTCCTGACATTGACAACACACACACACACACTGATAACTCCTTTCTGAGTGAGTCCATGCAAAAACACAAAGCTTTGTAAAGCAGCTGTTAAACGTAACCCTGTTACACTCATATCATGGTCAGAAATGGATCATTACTTTATGTTTTCATGTGTTAAACCAGCCTTAAGATGCTTGTTTGTCTCATTACCGCTGAATGCTGTGCTGCTCGTGCACTGTTTAATGTTGCCTGTTACAACCTGAACGGCTTTGAAACGACTGACAAATACATGTCGTGCTCTCCTGTCTCATACTGACAGGACACGTAGGAGCGTTTCAGGAGGCTCGCCGGTGTTCAACGCAGCGGGAGGTTTGTCTCTCACTTGTTCCAGTGGGTCTTTGAGTTTCGGTACAGCGCCGGGAACATAATGGGGAGGATCTTGGCGGCGTTGTCGCTGATCAGACTCATGATGTACTCGTTGTTCCAGTAGTACAGCGCCCTCTCCGCCACCTGAAGGAGAACATGAGCAACACCTCAGCGTGCTTCTGTAACAAAACCCCCAGTGATGACGGTGAGACCCGTATGCGGTCAGAGGACATCATTTACCTGGAAGTGCGGGCTGGAGACACACTTGGCCAGCTGTCTGAAGAGAGGCTCCTGCACCTTCACAAACTCGGACGGCTCGATGACGTCCAGGATCTCTTCCAGCTCGTTGAGAAACATCACTTCCTTGGGACTGTGAGTCTTTGGCCAGTACTTAAGAAGAGCCATGACGACCTGTTGGGAGGATGTTTCACAGAGATGATTTGTAAACAAAGCAAAGAGGACAAGTCTTATGTGACAATAACAACTAGTATCCCGCTACGAAAGTAAACAAGCAGCTTTTAGTTTCTATGCAGCAAATATGTGACGACTCGACGGTTTGCTGCTGAGGTTGATTTGGTCTTAAAAACTGGACACTGTAACTCGTTTTCTAGTAAATTTGACTCTTTTACTTGTATTTGGTTGTGCTCTTTTGTTTGAACGTCCTTTAAATATTTAAAGTACCAAAGTACATTCAATTGCCTTTTGCTAAAGTGTGCAAACGCCACGCCTACAACAGCGCAACCCTCAGCCAGAAATGATCCAACAAACGGGCGACACAAAACACGTGTGAACAACAGCCGCCATCCGTTCTTGCCCTAAAGCACTTCTCTTGCAGCGAGCCCTGAACAAAGTATGAAGTTGTGCAGTGTGACCGCAGAGATCTGATGACTGTGAAAGTCATGTGCTGTTTTTTTTCTTTTCTTTTTTTAAAACTCCCAAGTCAGATTATATAAAGAAATGGAAATATTCCTTTTATTTGACCTACCGGCTCAGTGAGAGTGCTGTCCTTTTCCAAAAACTGCACCACGCAGTAGGCCAGCTGCAAAACACAAACACGCTCATTAAACTGTCAGAAGGATTTAGATTTTTACATGTGAACACGGCAGGCGACCGGGGACGCCTAAGGGATGGATTGACCTTCTGCTACCGTGTGCACGTCAAAGCAGGCTGGGACATGAGAGCTTCAATTTTACACAAAATAACTGAGGTCAATAACGTGTGCGCTGATATTACTGCTTCCCACGTCCAAAGCCTGAGTCAGCAAAACATTGAATGAATTACCTGTGGATGGTAGACACTGAGTGATTTGACTTTGTGCAGAGGTAATAAAACCTTCAACAGGAAAATCTTGTGCTCTTCTTTTAGTGGTAAGGCAAATCCATTGATAATGCTGTGGGAAAAAAAACAAAACAACACAACACAAAACATATAATTCATCAGAACAGCTAAAGTAAGTAAAATCTGCTAAGATTCAGTAGCTTGAATAATACCAAATATGTTAAGGACATGAAATGTATTTATTCTTTTGTGAGATGACACTTGGTGAGTTTTCATGGGGGAGTGAATTAAAGATGTTCTCACCTTCCAAGTATTTCCAGTAGTTCAGCTATACCGTTATGGTGCTCTGTCTCATAGATAAACCTGTAAACAACCAAGAATTGGTCCCGTAAGCCATAAAAAAAAATGTTGGCTAAAAGTGAAAGTAAAATCAAGCTCACTGACCTATAGAAAATGTTATTGATCTGTTTCCTGATGTACGCTCTCAGCCCCAAGAACTTTCCGTAGATCCTATGGAGGGTCGTTTTCAGGAAGTCCCTCTCTCTGGGATCTTCACTGTCAAATAGTTCTAGAAGCTTGAATGCAGGAAAAATAATAAAACAAAATATTAAATATTGAGCTGTGCTTCCTCGTCAGTTTCTGATGTGACAAGTATTTGAAGTGGCTGCGCCATCAAATTATTCATAACTGACAGGAGCTTCTTTTCCTACCTGCATAACAAATTTCTGGTCGATGTATTTCTTTGCTATGTTGGGTTGAAAGTCAGGCGATTCTAGAAACCTAAGAAAAAATTCATAGACGAGCTGCAACAGAAGCAAACAAAGGAGTGAATGCTGGGAAGCAATGGGAGCAAAACGACAGGAAAACATGTCGACGTGACGGTATTTAGGATTAATGCTGAGGTGTCAGCCTCTGTAGGCGGCATCAACTGACAAATCTGCACAGCCACACACATTCATACGTTTCTGTTTTGATGCACAAGAAACGTAACAAGATACTTCAAAAATGCGCTGAGATGTCAGATATTTAATGCCATGGACTGGTCGTCTCACCTGGAGGTGTGGCCACGCAGCTTCAAGTGTTGGTTCGTCCTCCTCTGGATCAAACTCTGCTCCAGTCGGGTTGGATGACGGAGGCAACGTTCTGAACATATTCACTGCAAACTACAAATGGAAAGGATGAAGAAACAAATGTTTATTTCGCTGGGCAGCATGTGTTCAGAAACACTTCCTTGGATTGTTTGCTGCTGTCCCTGACCTGCACTGTCGCTCTGGGTAATTTAAACAGAAATGTACATTTCACATAAAACTGATAAAGTTGTTTTATTATTTAGCAGTTAAAAACAAGACTCTGCAGTAGCTGCTTGCTATCATGACAAAAAAAATACACCAAAAGCCTGTAATTTGGTGCTGAATTATTAACAAGAGATGATGACAAGTAACAGAGGTTTAAAAAGATAAACAACACATGCATGTGAGTTCGAAAAAGAGACTAGAAAGCATCATGTGCAAACTGGAATCCAATAGCTGAGTGCAGCATGTAGCAAGCTGAAGTGACTTTTACTACGTGCCGTTTGGTTTCTTAAAATAACGTTGTCCTCCGAGGGTTTGTCCAACAACAAACTAAGTGCGTTGTGTTTCTGGTCTCCCATAGTGTCAACTGACTCCCCTGCGGGCTGCTGCTCCCTGCCAGGCAGATCATGGGACAGTGCAGGTGACCTACAAAACACTGGGAGCCTTGTATCAAGAGACTGGCTACAAGGTAGACGGCCTGTTGGGAGCTGTGGGCGGTTGGGCATAGAACAGGATGTGAAGATGAGAAGTGTGTGCATTAACGTGACACAGGACAAACGGACAGATCATGATTGCAGAAATCCTCCAAGTCAGCTTTAATAAGAAGTGCACATCCAGATAAGGAACCCTTCATTTGCATCAGGTGTGTTGGAGCAGTGACACTTCCAGAAACAACCCCTCTAATTCTGTGCAGAACGAATGAATGAAATGAAAAAGAAAACGGTATCCTTGTATTATTAATCAATTGATGTTCATCAATGATTCATTTTCCTTCTCTGAATCCATTTATCGTTTCATAAATTGTAAAAATGACATTGTCACATCCAACATTACATCTGTTCGTTCATTAGTTATCTTCCACTGACTCTGGTTAAGGGTTGCTGTTCATGCCGGTCGACGTGCGAGCACACACGGCATGTATGTACAGAACTAGCTGCTTTAATGAGGGTAAGTGACATAATACACACTCAGCTCCCTTTGTTATGTCTCCCCACATCAGCTGTCTCGAAGCCCTTATTTACAGGCCGAGCCACTCTCATCTTGAGCTTCTTCCCCACAAACGTAACCCCTGACCACTGACCATGTGCACCACCTCTGGGTAGATGGGCTCTGTGATGACATTCCTGTTGTGGGTGATGTACTCCACCATTTCGCTCAGCGCCGCCCGCTTCACCTCCTTCCATTTCAGGTCGCTCAGCGGGTCCGACAGGAAGTCGAAAAGTACGCAGCACTGCCGTAGTTTCTGAATGAAGAGCTTCTCCTGCTCTGCTGGGGCCACATCTGAGGAGAGGGAGAGAGACAGACAGAGCGCCATGAGGGGGGTGAAACAACCCCACTGCCACCAACACAGAGGCATCAAAGCCACCCATTGGAGAGCAGAGGACAGTGAGGCCATGTCAAAGGTCACAGGAGAAAGGAGGGGGCGGGTTAACTGTCATCCCTGACAGTTATCGCAGCAGAGACAGTAAAATGAGGCAGCCGGAGAGTGATGAACACTGGCAATGAGTCATGAAGACAAGTACACTGAGGGCAGGATGGTTAGAGCCCCGAGGGAGGAGGACCACAAAGCAGAGTGGAGGACGACGATGAGGGACGAAGGAACTAGGTGAATGCTCACACTATGTATCTGGTAATCAGAGGACATAAAAGTTCACAAGGGAAAGTAGTAGTTTCATCAGTCCTACGTGTCCAGGGTGGTTGGAGGACTTCCTGTTCCATGAGATTTCCCCTGAGCTCTCAATAACAGGCTTGTAAACAATCTCCCAGAGTGACAAATACAAACACAAACAGGAAATACAGTTCTGGTCAAATTCCTACCTGCTTGTGTATTCCTATAATAACATACATTGGCTCAGTAATTGCGTAGTTATGGGGAACGTATGCGACCTGATTTGAGGTGGACGAGTCAGCACAAGTCGTCCCCGAGCTGCACGATTCTGATCGTGAAATAATGTTCAAAGCACAAAGGCCATAGACAGAACGGAGGAGGAGAGCCGGTCTGCCTGCCTGTCAGGCAAACAGGCAGAATCTAGGTAAGAGGAGATCTCCTGTTCAGACATAATGGAGACTGGCTCAGTTTCAAGTCAGCCAATTTGTCTTTAACTGTGTGAGAGAATTCCAGAGAAAATAGGCCAAGTGTGAGCTGCTAGTACTGTGCATTTCCATAAAGATTTGGCTGGCCAATGGTGCTGTCAATGATGCAAAAATAAAAACACAAAAAGCGCCAGCTGTCCTGGTTAAAAACACATTAGATTAGTTTTATCCATGATACTGAAAAAAATATAACCGGTAGGAAACGTTCCAAGGGGGAAAACAAAAAAATCACATGTTGGACATGGTGGCGTGTTGCAGTGTGAAGACCCTCGGCTCAAATGAGGTTCACCTGTGGAAAACCTGGGATTACAGACCAGCACGAGGTGAGGGAAGGACTTCATCAAATCATTGCTGTCTGTTTCTTCAACACCAAACAAACAACCTTTCCTCTTGGCATGAGGTGTCTGGGACAAAATTTACAATCTGTGCTGGCTGCAGCGGGACATGAAGCTCGACTGGAATGTGTCGCCAGGACTGGAACCCCTGACCGCGTTCGACTTGTGTCACTCGTGTTATATAAGGCTGTCAGACTGCACATGTTGTAAAGTTTCTGTACAGTCCGAAAATACACAGCAGCTGGTTGTGTAACAGATAAAGGCCCAGTGTTGTGATCAAAATCAATGTTAACCACAATGTGACTTTTATTAATGTCGCTCACACAAGCCCGAAGGAGGGGAAAATGCATGTGCATGCATACACACAAGTGTCATTGTGTTTTGGAGAACAGGAGAAGATTCATCTTAAAGTCTCCTGCAGAAAGTCACACTGGAGCCAGTCTTCACTTGTTCTCTGATTAAAGTCATCTAGTTCCTGCTTTTGTGAATCATTGTATTAGCACTAGAATCACTGACTAACACTATTTACAGTTTACAGTTGAGCAAAGTGTCATACTTTTAAAACATGCGTAACACGCTCAGGCACATGTTCAGCGGAGGAGGATTGAGAGCATTTAGAGACACTGTCCTGCAGATTAGTTCCTCTGTGACATCTCTGTGTGCATCACTGCCACACTTGAAACACAAATAGCTGCAATTTCAATGTTTCCTACAAACATGCTTGTGAGGACAACATTTTGCATGCCAAAGGACACAGATATGGATTGAAGGAGTCTACAGACAGAAATATGTTCATACAGAGGACACTCACATTGGACATGGTTGGCATGACAACACAGGTAATGGTGTGTCAATCCCTATACACGTCTTCCTAATAACCCTGCTTGTTTTTTTTTAAATGCATAGCTAAAACATCTTATGTAGAACAGGTATGTCTGAACTTATAACACACATTCCTTCAGAACAGCGCCATGATATGATGCACACACACACACACACACACACCAACAGAACGGGGGCAGATAAAGAGCCTCAAACACTGACTTGCCATTCAATGCAGTCACTGGTGTGGCTCAGTAGAGTGTAATCAATAATTGCCTGAGGCTTCATCCACTGCTGGGCTGCACCAGAGTACAGTGGAAACAGGCTGGGCCCTTCAAACATGACTGACTACATTGTACACACAATAAGAGGCCAGATCTGATGTTGTAAACCTGCTCTGACAAAGATGGCCGGGTGAGATCCACTGCCTCTCTGTAGTGGCAACGGTATTTCACATTTCGTGTCTCCTGAAGTGTATCGGGTGAAGGAGGAAGGAGGGTAAGCAGGGGAGACGGTGAGGAGATGGGGAAGGGGACTGCCTGCTGCATACCAGCGGCTGACGCCGGCTCACTCTCCACCAAGTACCCGGATGAAATAGAATGAGACTAGAATGAGAAAACACCGTGCGACGGATTCGGCGGCAAGAAAAACGAGCAAAGGCTGTCGATGCTTCGCTTTCCCTCAATGAATAAAACAGAATATGACAAAAGAAGTGAGAGGACCCTTCCCAAGGCTTTGACCTCACTTCCTTTGACATCACTCCGTTGGCGGGGGGATGGGCAGAGGAGAGCTAGCTAGTAAAACCAGAATTTGATGTAGCTCCCAATAACGCGCACAGCAAAAGGAGATAAAAACGCTTTGGTGTTCCACTTCGGCTACAATAAACGTGCCTTGCTAACACCTGGAACAAATGTCTGTCTGTTAAATAACCAAGCAGTCGCCAGTGGAGGGGAATAGGAGCTCCACTGAGCTCGCCCCTCTTAATTCCCTGGGACAATACAGGAAGAATAATTTGTCCTTACATACCTCTGAAGTGCATAAGAGCCACGGGCTGAAAGGGCCCATTGGAATTAGGTGCATCCACAACCATCTTGTCTCCTGATTTATTGCATGTCAACATCTAAACCTAAACCAGGAAGGCAATCAACTCAGGGCGAGAGGCCAGCCTCCATTTTAGCACAAAAGCAGATCAGAAAATGAAGCTCCACCGCTGCTGGAGGGAACTGGCTAGTTAGTGACGTAAGCAACAAGAGAGCCAGGTGATTGGCTGAGCTCGGCGCAATGGTAGCGTAGGCTGAAGCTAGAGAGGAGAGGTGATTGGCTACAAGGACGTATCGGGGGCGGGACCTGCAGTGGAATTCTGACCCGACTCCTCCTCCTCACTCACTGAGCTGGGATGACGCTCTGCAGGCAGGCAGGTCCTGCTACTGGTCTGAGATCAGATCCACTCAACTTTTTTCCGCTGTTCACCCATACGCAGCACGGGATGCTTTAGAACGAGCAGCTGGGATCGATTTACACCCAGTGTGCTTAAAGAGATGCTGAATCATTAAAGTTTCCCTCTGTCATCAATGTTTGGTTAATGTCTAAGGCAGGTGGAAGAATATCTCATCGTCAGCTTTAAGGCCAAACAGGGATGCAGGTAAAGTGGAGGAGAATCTCAAACTTCTAAAACATGGAAACTGCAACGATGAAGATGACCTCTAGTGCAGTGTCATGCTGAGTGTGAATGATGAGGTGATTTTTGAATTTCATGATGAGTTGTCAAAATCCAGTTATATGAGAGAGTGACAGGTGGCTGCACACTGCATTTCATAAAAAATGAAATGCACCACCTGCAGTGTCTTCACATAACACCTACTTTCAGAGATCTTATGACTCACACACTATAAGGAGCAATGGTAGAATTTGCTGCATTATGTTATGCTGAGTGACGTGCGTGAGCTCAGCAGAAATTAGCTGTAAACAGGAAATGAAAGTAGAAAGGGAGAAAATGAAATGCACAGGCGACACAGGAAATTGACTTCAGTTCCAATTGCTGCCTCAGACAATACACAGTGAGTGTCAGGCTGTTAAAAATATATAAGTTTGCTTGTTTAATTAGAGTTAACTAAATTATTGATTGCCTACTATTATTATTGAGATGACGACTCTGTGCAGCATCCTTACATAATGAAGTTATATTCCCGTTACATGTGGTTTAGCAGAGGACATGCAGTCAAACCTCATGCACCCCACTTTCATTTCATCATTGTTTCAAAGCAACACTGACTTGTTGCTTACAATTTAAAGGACTAGTTCATCAAATGACAAGTCTTGTGAGATTTAACATTATGTCATGCTACATTTACACCCAATCAGCAACAAAGCAAAGAACATTTTTGACATGATTGAGAGGAGAGGAGGGCCAGGAGTATCACTTAGGAGTTCTCTTGGCTCTCTGTCCCTGATGGGCCAAGGCCTCTCCAGAACGTACCATTACATTCCACAGCCATGACAACAAGCAGTATTTTGTGAAAGCTGCCACTTCCTGCCTACTGGTCGGACTGGCTGGGTAGTGTGTGCCGCTTCAGAAATTTCTCAAGAGTTTTTAATTGTGTTAATCTGACAATCGGTTTCAACTGTTGAAGGAACAGACTGCTTTGGTTTTGTTTATTTCAACACAATTCAGCTGAACCACTAAATCCTACTTGCACTGCTATTGATCATCAGAAAACAGCTGTGGTCCCAAACATCTCGTTCAATGTGAATAATGTTTAATAAAGCTGGAATGAAACTGCAAAAAAGGAAAAGAAAAAAAGAGGAAAAAAGCCATTTTGAACCAGCAGGTGGCAGCACAGGCTGCGATGTGTGTTACAGCGATCTGTAACACAAGTGCAGTGTTAAATGTTTTACCAACACTTGGCGTAACACACTGCTTACTCAAGTTCTGCTGACTAATGAAATGTTATCGTTAAAAGGATTTGATATGTATGCTATTTGCTGCGCAGCAGACTGTTCTAGAACTTCAGTGCATTCATGCACAAGAGAGGGAAACTTCAGAGCCACAAAATGTTTCTCTCTTTCCTCACTTGGCCTGCGTGTGCATGTTCCAAGTCAATGTCATGTTCAATGATTTTCTCCTGTGACTGAATGTTGTTGAACTACCTCCAACAATGAATTGACGGAACAGTGACACAAGAACAAAACTTCATAAGAACAGCTAATAAATCATGTCACTGCATGATATGGAGGAGTGAAACTACATGATATCAAACCAGCTTCCTTGATGACTTGTGGACATTCTGAGGAGCTGTCTAGAGGAGGTCCAAAGTCACCGGAGTCACCAGGTTTTCACTTTGTATGCAATCAGTGACCCATTGTGTTCTATGAACTCACAGTCACAGCGGAGAAGCCGTCTAATCCGGCTGATCTGTATCTCCTGAACATTTTAACTACACTTCACCACGTTTGCTATGGTGACACTCATGGCTTGGGCAGGAGAGAACTTAAAAGCGTAGTGTCGGTGGGGATGAGTAAAACCGAAATCTTTGTGCCACTCCAGCTGTCAGCCTGTCTAAAGACTGATCAGTCAAATACTGGACCTGGCGATACGCACGATTCATATCTGCCCCCTGACTCAGCGGGTCCTCTCCAGGTTTCACGAGAAGTTATTTCGACTGCATCAGATCTCTTAATGTCGGCCCTAAAATCACGAAGCAGTGCTTAAACTGTGCTGATGCTCACGGCTCTGCCTGCTCATGCATGTTTCTTCAGGTCAACGCTGTTGACCTCAGAGTCAAAATGATCCTGTTGTCCGTCCCTCACTATTTTTTGTTTCTTTTTTTCTAGCATCTTCTAAAAAGTGCAAAGTCACACTGAGACGCTGTCGTTATATATGCTACATCACATTTCTGCATAATTCCATCCAGGTATTAGAATCAGGCCCATGTCGGTGTAGGTTACAGGAAGCCACTTAGACTGCATCCTACCTGTAATGCTGTGTGTAAACAAAGAAGCTATGAAAGATTGATGTAAATGTTCAAACCTCAACCTCACTGACCGGACTCGGAATTGGTACCAGCGGGATGTAAGTGACAGTGGAGACACCTACAGCCATCAAGGCTTGTTTGCTAATTTGAGCCCACGAATGCTCGTCTCACATCTTAAGGTGTATATTTAATTTATGTTTCACGTCAGTACCGAATGAAACCCTCCAAAAGCCAATATCTGTTTCTTCCAGGTCGGGCTGGAGATGCAGCTGATTGCACATCATTTGCATCGCAGATAAAGCTCATGGGCTGTCGCCGGCTTACCGATAAATTATGTAGTGAGACCTTCGGGGTTAAAAAGGTGGTATGAGGATCCACCGGGGTGATGAATTGTTAATATGATTTCCTTCGTCCATGTTGACCAAAACGTGCAATCTAAGATGAAGGTCATGGACCATTCTCCAGGGGAAGAGTAAAAGCTGTTCGTCTCCTGGTCGAGAGGCGTACCTGCTAGGTCGGGTAGTTTGTGTAGCTCCCTGTTAGCACTGACAGGGAAGGAGGTGCTGAACCTCTTCTCCCGCTTCACGGCAGAGTGTGACCCTGGCTGCTTCGCCCGCAGGAGCTGAGTCGCAGGAGGCGTTTTCTGCAGAAACGACAACGGCAGAGGAAGAGCTCTCGTTACTGGAGCACGCAGGAGCAGTGCTGCTTCCTTGTAGCCTGAGGAGCAAATAGTTCTGAATCAGTGTTCTCATTGTCAGAGGAGAGACGACTTACCACTCTGTCTTACAGTCACACACAACATTAATCCTCATATGTTTGGCCTTTTTTTAAAACTTAGGACGAATACTGCTGCAACTCCAACCTTAATTTATAGAATATAGATTTAATTTGAAGTCCAGCGTGGTCCTAAAGATGAATGCTGCGTTCAAACCAAAATGTCCTTTATTTTCCCTCCTAAGTTATATGCTAATTTTAGCTTGGCCAATCAAAACATGAAGGAGAGGAGGAGGGGAAGAGAGAGGGTGTTGTGGTTAAGGGTCAGATTCCTTTCCGAATAAGATCGGGTGATTGTCGGGGAGGGAACCTGATCACAGAGGCTGCCGTACTGTGTTACATATGTTGACAGAGCTCGGGGTGGACGTCGCAACAACGGAGCGCAGATAAAGCTGTCAGAGGGAACAAACAATAGGTCAAGCAGTCAATCAATCCGGGCCAATCCGAATGCAGCACTCAGGTTCACTGATGCACGTCGGGAAATAATTTACGGACAAAAATAGCTGCTCCTAACACCAAGTTAGGAAAAAGTTTAAAATGTTTGAAAAGGACAGGTAGTTCAAATCAATTTAGCATCACATAGCAACTTTAAAAAAATGATTTGCAGGAAATAAAACCCTTCTGCACTCAAAAAACTACACTCAAAAAACCTTCCAACATATATCCCAGACAAACCGTACCAACCGTACAATATGATGAATCAAAATCTGAATTCAGATGCTATGCAGAGTGATTGTGGTATTAATATACTTTAAAGAACATGATTTAAAGTTTCTGTACTGTAAGAAGCTTTAAAATACTCACATCCTGGTCCCCGGCAGGCCCATTTTTACCTGCACATTTTTTAGATCTTCCAGGTTTGTGTGATTCCTGCAGACAGATCATAGAAAACCAAATGAGCTTTGAAATAAGAAATGACAAAAGAATAAGGAAAAAAACAACTCAATGACAATGCACCACTTTACCTTGTCCTTCTTGCTCCTGTGAGGCATCGTGTGATGGACAGATCTCCTGTGTCAGCAGCACAAAGTTGGACGCATCTGTGCAGAGTGATTCACAGAGCATCCACACACCATGTGACTGAAGTGGATGTCATGTTGTTTCCACACCGGCTGGCGCACACGCACACACACGCACACTCACGCACACTCACACACACACACACACACACACACACACACACACACACACACACACACACACACACACACACACACCTGTAGGGGGTGCCTGGCATGCTGCAGCAGTAGATGTCTTCTCTTCCGTCTCTGTCACCCGTTTCCATCCCCTGACTCCCATTCTCCTTCTCATTTGTACTTACTCCTGCAAATACTTTAAATCTCCAAACCCACCCCCAAGAAAAAAAAAAAAAGAAGGTAGGGGGGCAGTGGTGTTCCCAAAGGGCCCTTGGGCGCCACACGTCTCTCTACCTACCCAGGAGACGGCTGTTGACGAAGACTCCCCGGGAAGAACGAAGGCGGATGTGTTTTGTGCATTTGTGACTGTGCATGAGCGAGGCAAGGGGGGGGTGTGTGTGGGGGGGTGCACGTG
>CAAKHB010001232.1:21566-40092 GCA_901007665.1 Aeoliscus strigatus
CTGGCGCACACGCACACACACACACACTCACGCACACGCACACACACACACACACACACACACACACACACACACACACACACACACACACACACACACACACACACACACACACACACACACACACACACACACACACACACACGCAGAGCAGCAGCAGCAGCGCTGCTGCCTGTCTCCATTGAAAAAGACCAGGGATGACGTTGGGCTCTCACAGGGAGGGAGGAGGGATTTGGTGCCATCCATTCTGGAAGGAGAGAAAGAGAGGATGAGTGTCCTTTGCCTTTTGTAACATGCACAAACCACCAGCAGGGGCCAGTGCTGCACCTGAAAAGGAGGAGTGCAATCAAAGCAACACAACAGGGATCCAGACAGAAGATGTAAAACCCTGAGTTTGTTCATCCAGAAATAAGGAGTTTTCAGTTCGTTTCATTCATCTTCTTATTCCAGACTGCAGGGTGGACCCTGGATGAGTCACCGGCTCATCGCAGGCCACATGAAAAACAGGCACCCATTCACTAACGTAGCCAAAGACTGTTACAGTTTGAATTCAGTGTTTTCCTTAATTCAGGATCAACAAGTCTAGTTTTATATATTTGACCACGCTCATGAGTGCTGCACAGTGTTGGACAAAACAATAACAACACCGAATATAATGCACCCTAATACACCCCCAGTTGTCCACCGTGACCTCCGTCCATTCAGACAGAAAAAAACCGACGCTCGTGCTTTCCCGTGGACGTTTGCTGACTCGTTGTACTGCGTGTGTGTCACCATAGGATGGCAGCGTCGTATCCTCTTTGGAACGGTTCACCTGGGAGCAGGTGTGCCACAGAGGACGGACGACTCTTTGTGTGTCTTGGGAGTTTGGAGAAACCTTCGCTACGCTAACCTTCTCCCCTGGATCAGAGGACGTTCTTCTCCATTCAGAGAGGTAGCTGAGCGGTCACCTCTCGAGCTGCACGTGTTTGTTGACTGATTGGAGAAGAAAGTGCCGACTGACACGAGCCATGAAAACATGTGTGGGCTACAAACAGAGGAGGATTGTTTTCTATTCTGTTCGTCGCTGCAGCACACTGGTGTGTACTGATTACATTGTGTTCTCCCAATCATTCTGTTTCCATCTCCCCGTCCATCCACCGTCACAGATTCATCGTCAACACGCCGTTATTACTGGATGATACGGCTCCTTTTCATTTCCTGTTCCGGCAGCGGCAGTGAAAGCAACAATATCAGGACAAAAAGGGGATTGTGGCACATGAATGTGTGTGTCAGTGAGTGGATGAGTGTGCATGAGACAGCACAATGTTTGCTTCTTTTTAAAATAAAGAATAAATGAACAAGTGCTCAACTCCAACGTCCAGTTCATGATTCGTTTGTCATCTTTTGCTTCATCCTGTGAAGGGTCACGGCTCATTCTGGAACAGATCCCAGACCTCGGCGGACGGTGGGATAGAACCTGTACGAACCTGTTGTCGCTTCATTGCAGGGTCAACATGGAAAGACAGACAACCATTCTCACACACGTTCACACCTATGGGCAATTTTAGAGTCACCGACTGACCTGGCAAAAAAAAAAAAGTAGTTCAGGTTTCCTTTAGATTTGCCTGTGAACCATCCTCCAAAGTATTCTCTCCTCTCTTTCTTTCCATCCATGATGGCTGCTCTAACAGGGGCGACACGGTGGGGCAGTGGTAGGCCAGTGGGCCGTTGACAGCTGAATGAACGATTGCTGCTGTAACGTGAATTTTCCTCATGGGATTAATAAAGTACTTCTACTGTACTGTATTCTGTGCTATTCTATTTTGGAGGTGGGAGGTGACTGGAGTACCTGGAGAGAACACAGACACGGGGAGAGCATGAAAACTCCCCACACCACCTCCAGACCAGGAACCTCAATGAGAAGAATCTTCCCTTTTGGATACTTTTCCTGTCTCTTAATTAACACGGGTTTGTGACTATTTGCGGGACATTTGTTAACCTCTGTAACAACCACTGAACCGTTCTCGCAGCCGAGTGTAAGTTGCCATAACACCAGCTTGTTTGGTGCGATAACCGCCCAGCCAGTGGGGCTAATGAGTGGGACACTTGTTTATGAGAAAAAAAAACAAAAAAAAACCAACGGAGGGGGGTGAGAGAGAGATGTGCAGCCTGTTATAATGGAGGGAGATTGGTGTGGAGAACAATGGAGAACCAGAGGACAGCGACGGAAAAGACTGCTGGGTTGACCTTAATGATAATAGAAGAGTGAGTACTGATTGTGAGTCTGTCACACATACGCACACATGTGTCTCATTGTGACCGCGAGCTGCCGGCGCGTAATCCATGTTTAATTCATGTTTCTGTTTGTCTTTTTAACTGGGGTGAATTTAAATGACAAAATGGAAACTGTTTCCCACATCGGCGCATTCACTCGTGCGACGCTTCAGTTCGTGACAGGATGTGGACGACAACAGATGATTCGATTTGTGTGCAGTGCAAATGTAAACAACAACAACAACAGCAACAAGCTGAGAGCGTAGCTGGAGGTCACGTTGAGGTGTATCGAAAGAAAACCACCGTCGCAGTTGGTGAAACAAACAAACTGATTCAAGAATGTGAGTATTGTTCATCCTGGTCTGCAGAATTTTCCTAATTTCAGAGTCACTGATAAACTGAATTCAAACACATGAGACCTTTCAGACATTTGTGTCCGTTTACATGAAAACAGAAGATAAAAGTGGCGATTTGTCTCACGAAACCTGCAATCTTTTACATGACCGTTTAACCCACATCTGTTCGTTCTATAAACCAAAATCCAACGATACTAGGTTTCATCTAAAAGGTTCAAATTTTGCTACCAAGCATCGGGAAGTTGTCACCGTCTTTAAACTCTCACCTCTCTCACCTTTCAGTCAGTAAACTTTGATGTCCCGTCCTTCACCCGGTCACCCCCTCGTCTATGCTGGGGGAGGACTCCCCCCATCAGGCTTTTAACCTCTCTCTGCCTCTCAAGTCTCTCAGGTAGAAAGCGCTTTCCTCTTTTCTCAGCCTGATTCTTACTAAAGGTCTCAAAATGCCCTTTTTGTTCCCACAGCAGCACCGTTTATATTTGGCTCTCTGAGGCACTTTAACATTTAGTGCTATTTTTCGGCCGTTTTCTTCAACTGAAATATTCAAACCGTTGTTTTTCATTCCTTGTTTCTTTCCGATGAAAAACCTTTGTGAGCAGACACAACAAGAGAACGTTTTTTTCCCCCTTTTTTTCACGACATTCTTGTTCAAATGTGATGCGATTATCACAGCTGATGTGGGAGACTCTAACAAACACGACTAGGGACATGAACATACATTCCTTCACAAATCTTTACCATTGTTCAACGTTGATCTTATCAGCTCAACACGTTCCTTCCCTGTATCAATTCCTCTGTGCACCTCTGTCAATATATAATGATAATATAGTCTATAATTCGTGGCTGTATTAAGTATGACGACTCCCTCTTATTCAAACTGAGAGAGAAGATTCCATTAAGTTCTTATATGAACCCAAAATAACATGATCATGCCAACACTGCACTTTCAAATAACAGAACTATTCTCGGAAAAATTACAAATGCACATTTGATGCAAATATATGCACATGAATACATTTCATGGAGAACAGTGAGGCAGACAAGTTAGACGTTAAAATCTGAGCTCGCTTCGTTTGCAAGATTTCAGAGAACTTTCTTGGACGACGCCATCCACAAAAGAATTAGTGAGTCGTCTGTTTCCACGCCGACACACCTGTGCTGATGCCAGTCATTTTCATTGTTTTACATATTCCATCATCCTGTTACACCTTTTACCTGCTTCTCACCAGGTTTTGTGTGCTGCTGCTCTTTTCTGGTAAGTTTCATGACATCAGTTTCCACTGTTTTCTCTGATTAGAGTGTCCCTCATTTATTGTACTTTGTCTTTGTGCCTTGTTTCTACATACTTATTTACTTACTTATTCAGATTGATGGTATGAATTAAACTATTTCATTTGCCTTTTTTTCTTTTCTTTATGGGTTGTATCTCTGGTGTTTCCTCGGTTCTTTTTTTCAATCATTTTTGCGTTGCTCATCTTATTTGAAGCATTTTGTGTTTCATCCTTCTTTTTGGTTGACTGATTGACGGTGAGGCGTCAGCCAGCAGCGAACAGCTGGTTTGTTCAGGGATTGAATCCACTGAAATGTAGGACAGAAAAAGAGTTTGCACAAGACTGAGCTTCAGGTAGATAAAGTTACCCCCCAGTCCCCCCGCCCCCGCCCCCGCCCCCTGCAGATGCCTTTGTTTGATGGCCTTGAAAGAACATCATATCTCGCCCACTCCGGAGCACCGACCTCTGGGATTCAACTTCCCTGACATTTCAACCTTCTAGTCTTTTGCGCTCGCAGCTTCTTTTCACGGCGCCCTTCTTCATGCCAGTTCCACTGGATCTCACCTTCTGCTCGGTGGCCTACATGCTGCTCCAGCCTCGTTTCCTTTCCCTGGGGTGTTGGAACGCTCCCCCAGCGGCTCTTCCCTGAGCCCCCTTGTGCTTTTGTGTTGCAGCCCGAGCTCTTTTTCTGATGTCATCCAACCTGAAATGAAATCAGCTGACTTATCTGTGAGAAAAGTCCTTTGTCCCTTCAAAGTTCAGTCTTAGATGGTTCAGAACACATGATGACACATGATTCTGTGGTTTATATCTGAAGTGGAGCGAAACTGACAGAAGGATGAGGCAGTTAGGTTTTGTGTGATTATTTGGCTGATGCCTTCCAAGAACATCATTTCAAACATCGACGACAACCATTTACTATCGATTGTCAGACTCTTTACGAGCTTAGATCGTCTGCTCTGGTCTCAATCATCTGATGAGTTTACACAGCATTTGATCATTTTTCCTTTTGGTTCCGTTTCTTTACGCAACGTGGGAAAAAAATCACCAAAACATGTAACGTCTCTCCATTTGTCATCATTGCAGAACAAAATGAAAAAAAAAACAAATCCAGGAAATTCCTGCGCCCGTGAATCCACTGCGTGTGTCTGTGACGTAGCTGGGTGCCGGTACCGTCACGTGACACTCTGCAGCTCCTCCAACAGACTCAGCCCCCGTTGCGTTTCAGATGTCATGCTCACACTGCTCACCCTGTGTTAAAATATTCCCGGATTGGCCCAAAGGCCCCTCTGTGACTGGGAGTCGGTCGGTGGAGGAGACGGAAATCACATCTTCATGATTGCTCCAGTAAATGTTTGCTGGAAAGCTGAGACTTCAACGTCTCCCGTTTGAGCCCTGAGTCTTTGCTCCCTTTGTCTGTTCGGGCTCGAGACGAAAGCGAGCTCCTTCTGGAATGAACCAACGCCTGTTGGGCTCTTCATCATCTGTCAGGTGGTCCTGAAACATCAAAGGGAACTTTCATCACAAACTTGCCCCCCCCCCACTTGCCTGAGCACATTTTTTTGCACAATGTGCTGTAAAAGGAAACAACACAGACTGAGATTTTTCTTTGTGACATGAATGTAGCAAAAAGCAGTAAAACAGCTTTGCATTGTAGTTTGGTTATTATTCAATTAAAAAAAATGTAAAAAATGAATATAAATACTATGTTGTAAATAAATACAATAATAAATACAATACATACAATAAAAATACAAGTCCTCAATATGGGGAACGTGTCATCTTTTGAGATTCTATGATTATGATCACGCGAATAAAGACTCACTAAAGTGTGAATGCAGTAGTTTGACCGTTGTCTTTGGTTTCTTACTGTATATTCCTCTGCAGGTAACAGTGGAGAAAAGGAGCTGCTGCTTACAAGAGCATTAAGATGAAACAGGAATTCCTAGTTTCAGGCTATATTCTAATTAAGAGATAAACTGTGGGTGTTGTAGTCCTTTTCCAGGGCTGTAAATCCTCCACACTGATCCTTTAAATCTAGTCTGAGTGAATGGACACTAAATGCTGTTAATTACTGAGCTCTAGTCGTTCTGATTATTTCAGCACCAGTGTCCAGCCTACATGCAAACAAATTTGAATTCATCTTTTAACTCTTTCCACATACATTTCTCTAGATAGATCTCTAGATCTCTAGAGACTACCTCAGCAGCTTTACGTCAGGCTCTTACTCTGAAAATATCCAGATTATTTGCATCATTATTACAAATATACTCAAATGTCATATGTGTGAGTCAGTCTTTTTGGTACTGCAACACCTCTGGGTGATAACACACCCACTCATGGATGCATCAACATGCACCACATTGACTCACTCCTTTGTCAAACATCACCATCCATAAAGTCCACTGCATCCTCTTTGTACTGGATTCTTCCAGTCGTGAACCTTTCCAACTGTCAGCTGAGGCTGTTTGACTTCTGTCACCAGTCACAGCAGCTGTAGCAGCATCTCGTCTCACCTTCAAATCTGCTTTGTCTTCGGCATCATGTGAGAGCAGAGAAGGGCCGAGGTTCATCTAGTTCAGGAAGGACATGCCCCTCTTCCTCCCCCTCACTCTCTAGTGCTGAAGAATAGATCTGCTCTGTTCCAACACCACAGGGAAGATGCCAATAATATAAAATACAGTAAGTTAATCCCCTCTGTGCCTTGGGCAGACCTTTTCTTCTTCTTCTTCTTCTTCTTCTTCTTCTTTTCCTTGATCTCCATTCCTTCTGAGAACATACAGTAGAAGAACAGACAGATGAAGAGGACGACCAGCGCTGCGGCTGTCAGCACTATAAAAGGACGAAAGAAGCAGCAGCTTGGCCTTGGACAGGCGCTACATTAATAATCACTTTCAGGTTGAACGCATCCATAGTTCTCATTTTGATAAATGCCTGTTTGGAACAGCAGTATGAATATTCATGTGACAAAAACACAGTCCAGATGTGAAAGCTGGCCAACGGCGGCTGTGATGATGGGAGATACAGCCTGTGGTTGTTTAAGCAGCAAAGTCATGTGTAATCACTTCTTGTGATTCATGAAGCAAAAACGTTTGGCACAGAAATGTAAAACCACTTGAACGACACGGTGGCACTGTCGAGAAGGCGACCTGGCGAGAAGGTCCCTGGTTCAACTCCTGGCCTGTGGTCCTTTCTGAGTGGAGTTTGCATGCTCTCCCTGTGTGCCAATGTAAATTGGTAGCGCTACAACTCTAGATACTCTAAATCTAATTCACACCATAGGTGTGAATGTGTGTGTGAATGGTTGTATGTCTTTCCATGTGGTGTATAGTACAGGAATGTAAAGCACAGTACAGTACAGTGCAGTACAGTACAGTACAGTACAGTACAGTACTGTGCAGTATGCTATAGTATAGTACAGTGGAGTGCAGTATAGTATAGTACTGTGCAGTATGGTATAGTATAGTACAGTGGAGTGCAGTATAGTATAGTACAGTACAGTACAGTACCATATAGTATAGTACAGTACAGTATAATAGAGTACAGTATAGTATACACACATACACACTACTTACTGACTTATTCATTGTAGGAATCTCTTTTTATCCTTGTATTTTCTCTTTTACATATGTTGCACTGAAGGAGATGCCTAAATGTCGTCGTACATTCGTTTGTAGAATGACAATAAAGGCTATCTCTCTGTCGTATAGTAAAGTCTGATGTCCTGGCAGCTTTGACAGCTGCGATGCTTCAGAGGTTTAACTCTGCTGCTGCTCACTTTGGATTCCAGGCGCTGTGGGCCGTCTGATCTTCAGAGAAATAAGATAACAAATGCCTGTGCCTTCTACCAGCGTTTCCTTCAGTAGTTTTGCGATTACCACCTCCTGGAAAATATTGACATGAATGTGGATGCTTTGCCCTGGTCAGTCAGGCTGCTTTTCTCTCTGTGTCCTTTTCACATTTCCTCATCTCCTCAATCTATCCTCTGCTCAGCTCCTCTCTAACGAAGAAGAACCCGGGTCAGAACAAGAGCCGGCTGCCTGTGCTAATCAGGCTAATGCAGGCGGCTGCGGGCCGAGACAGAGGTTGACGGAAAGGCCAGCGTCTCCTCGTCGATAAAAGGCTGCGCTTGTGCCTCAAATCCGATCCCATTCAACTTGACCTATAAATGCACTGCAGCGCCACAGAACAAGAAATGCATCTTCACGTCTGAAGAGCTTTCTATTGCCAGATTTAAAAAATTCAATTCACGATGGTGAAGTGAAGTTTTGAGGATCAGAAGACGTAAGAGGAATCAGCAGCTGCTTTTTTTCTAAAATGCATCCATGTTAGTGTGGGCGATTCAAATTACGAATGAGGATTTTGTCTATTCAAGCTAAACAACTGTTCGATTGATTAGCAGGAAACCTGTCTTTTGTTCTGGTGGAGCATGAATTATTTGGGCACACACGGGCTTTACTCAGCAGTGACGGCGTCTTCCAGCACTCCTGGTTGAATCGTCCACAGACCGTTGACAGAAAAATCATCAAAAATCCCTCTGCAACTGAGTAACGAGCAGAATCAATGATTCCAGTTTGTGCTTCAGATTATTTCTTATGAGAACTCCTGACACCCTTCCTCCCTACCGTGTTATCCCCCAGCATGAATAACGCTGTTGTCAGCCCCGCTGTGTTGTCATGGCGTCTGTTCTCATGTGTCATCCATCTGCAGTGACACTCGCATGCGGGTGATATGGGTGTAAGTGCCCAGGTACTTTCACCGTCTGTCTCGGTTGTTGTGGTCGCTGACAGGTTTTTTTCTTTTATGCCAACAGGGGGGTGCTTTGCCCCGTGAAGCTACACCACCATGGCGACTGATCATTTCTTTTATAAAAGCTGGTGCTTTTGATAATTGCCGAAGCATCAGGGACCAAAATGCTACTGAGACCTAATAGCCTGACCTTTTCCGGTGCAGCTCAGAGAGGAGACCGTCAAAGGCTAATTGTGTCATGACACCGCGGAAGTGATGACGTTACACACGACGCGCTGCATCTACGGAGGAAGAATCCGGTGGCGTACATGACAACATGGTTATTGTCTCATTCATCCGCTTATTTCTGCTTCACTCTCTTCCTGAACATCATGACGACACGTCTCCCTGGCTGCTCGGGGGACTCGAGACAAATTATAATTATTACACAGTTGTAGACAGTAGGGGAATGGCTAATGAGGGAGCGAGGGGAATTTCCCTGCTGAATTAGAATCAGGTGCTCTTATAAAAGCCACTTTGAAATGATCACTGCACATTTTGTAGCCCTTTTTTAATCTCGTGCTCAAAGATGAGGATGAGAACTTTGACATTCACTGGATGATTGAAGAGGAGCTAATTAATCTTCATTTTCAAAATGCTCATTGTCTGAGTGTTTTTTATTAAGAAGATCTGCAAAAAAAATAGAGCAAGTGTCTGTCCCACCCTGAAGTTCCGGACTTCAGAATGCAAAATGGCAGCAGCGTACAGTCCTGTCTGTCAGTATACACTGTGTGAATTGTCTTTAGTGTGAATGTTGGAACACGGTAGACGGGGGCTGCACTGGGTCACACCGGGTCCCACGAAATCTTGCAGGAGCTGACGGTTTGAACTTTGCTGCAGGGCCGGATTAACACATTGTTGGGCTCCTGGGCACCATCATTCAAAGGGCCAGCCCCGTTGCCCTGGTGGTTAATCCGGTCCTAGCGGGCGGGGACTCACTTGTATGATTTGGATGAATGAAATGTAACCAAACAACAAAACACATGAATCTCTTTAATAACGGCATATAAATGATGTGTGAAATCAATGCATCTCTATTATCATGCGAGCATAAGTTCTTAGTGCTGGGGTGGAAATCCTGTGATGTGTATATGCTGCAGGTCTCCAGTGCTTTAAGAAAACTAGGGAGGAAGATGGCTCGCTCTCGGCTGTGACCCTCCTTCATTTACTTTTACCGATGTGTCCCGGTTTTATCCTTGAGCCTGACGAGCCTGCTGCACAATCCCGGCCTCTAAATCCATTTCCCTGCTTGGTTAAGCTCAAGTCCAATTTGTCCGCTACCTGCCGAATCAGCAAAAACTGTTTGCTTTCACCCCCCCAAAATCCCTTATTGCAACTCTTCCCTACAGTTGTACCACACCTCCAGTTTGAGTTGCAATTCACACAGCTTTTTTTGCTCTGCTGGTCAGGTCACAGCAAATAAACCTTTCTGTTGGTTGCAGATGCTGACATGGACCTTTGTCCATTTGAAAAAATACATGTTCTGTATATAACATGAGTCTGAAGAGCATACATGTTTTACACACTTTAATATAAATTATTAACTCTGGGCTCTTGTAGAAAAAAAAAAAAAACGAAAGAGCAGCAACAAAAGAATTCACTATGAATGAAAACAATTAAAAAAAAAGGAAGAATCCTTTCTATAAGTGTTCCCATAGTTTAAAACTAGCGAAAAAAAAACAAACTTCATACTTTGACATGGACAAATTACAACCAATTTTCTGTTGTTGAACCGATTCCCAAAACTGTCGTCCCTATTAATCATGAACTGGAACCACTGGAAAACGGGGCTGAGGATTAAAAATATTATAATAATTATAATAATAACATGTTGAATGCAGGGACTGTCGAAGAACTGAAATGCCAGCTGTTCACGCAGCCTTTTACATGATTTATTTACCACGCGACACGGTGACACCGCTGTGTGCAGCTGTGCACGCACAGCGAATGTGTGCGCAGAAGAGAGAAGCATGCGTGTAGGTGGAGAGAATTCTCAGACTGCATACACGTTTGCAAATGAAAGCGTGTGGCAGCTGTGGACGGGCCTCCGTTTCACATGCGTAATTCATATCCCCCAGCTCTGCTCATACAGGTGAAAGGGAGGAGGCGGAATCTCTCAAAGTTTACTGGAAGTTCAGCAACTTTTCTGGACAGTCGGACAATCAACAGTTGATTGTACGGCTGCAAATCAAAAGGGAGAAGCCTGAACGTGCTTTTTTACTTGTTTGAACCGTGACGGTGTGACTCTGTCCAGCCGGCACCTAATCATCCTTTGGAATGACTCGGGGCCTGTTGACCTACAAGAGGACTAATTGAGTGTCAATTACCAGACCGTCGCCATCCTTTAAGTCATATCTGCTCGTTCCGACCGTTTTGGTCTGTTCCCCATCGGGGGCGTCCTCCTTACGTAAATGGAGACGTGACAGTCCTCACCCCCAGGAGGTTAAGCGTGTCCTGACCTTTTGGATTTCACTGCGCAGACAGACCAACATTTTCTGCAGTCTGACAGAACTACCGTACCCTGGCCTTTAGCCTTTACTCGATGGCTCAGACGAGAGTCACGTGTAATCTGATTCAAACCCGTTTTTACTTCACCCAGTCGCTGTGAAAGTCGAAAAACACCAACTTCCTGCACGCGGGTCAGACGGTGAAACTAGCTCTCTACCAGCGCCATCACGCTCAAACACTCACCGACGTTCGCAGGCGTCTTCTCTCTCACGTGTCGTCCCATTCCTCCACCACAGAGAACGCAGCTCTCTTCTGGTACGGCCCCGGCTCCTCTGACCGACGGTCGCTTATTCACCCTGCTGACATCCAGAAGGATGTTCTTCCTGATCAGTAACAGCGGAAAATGTCCCATTTAAATCAATGGTAAAATTGTCAACTTTCAGTATAAAACTACATGTTGTTGTTTTGTTTTTTGTTTTTTTTTTAATTTTATTTTTTCATCAGAACATTTTGTGGGATAGATCCCTCCACTGGCAACCTGTGAATACACAGTTGAGATTTGAAAAAGAAAATATCCATCTTTGTCATGTCGGTTCCCTGCAATTAAAAACGACTCTCTTTCAAAAACAAACAAAAATGAACGAATGAATTATTCTGAATAGTTGGTCAGAGTTCATCGTTGAATCTGCTCCTTTGTCACTGGAATCGTTCCATACAGTTTGGTGTGTTGCTGTGGCGCCGGGGTTCCAGCTGGAGCTCTGTTTCTGTCCCAGCCTGTTGTGACGAGCGTCACCGCGGCGAAGCACGTGTGAGTGTTGACAGTCCCCCTCCATTTCACATACATACAGTATATATTACAATAACGGCCTTTACACACAAAGACGCACGCACACACACACACACACACACACACACACCACTTTCAAGTATCATTGCATATAGTTTTACTAAATCTCTGGAGGTTTCCGTCTTTTTAGTACTTTACTGCAGCAACAGACACACACACACACACACACACACCAACGCAAAGGACATTTCATGGCTTCTCGTTGCACTGGAACTTCCAGCCTCTCTGAGTTTTTACGGGTCCACCTCCAGATCTGTCCGTTTATCCCTGCTGGTTGACATTGGTTGGTTGATTTAAATATCGATCGTTTAATTCTTTTATCGCATGCATCTTTACCAATTACATACTGGAGATGAGTTATGAGAGCTGCTTAATGTAAAAAAGAACCAACAAAACGCATTAAGCAAGTGTTGACAGGGCGGAACATTTAAATATACTTTCATCACAATTATTGGATATTTTTTCATGTTTTATTCCACCGTGGCGTTGTCAGGCGAACCGTCTGAGTTTCATGAGCTTCTGAAAAGCCTGTTTGAACTCGTCATTGAACACGGTGTAGATGACCGGGTTGATGAGCGAGTTCAGGTATCCCAGCCAGGTGAAGACGTCAAATAGCACCGGATCGAACCAGCAATCCTTACATATGGCCATGACCAGCGTGCCGACAAAGAACGGGAGCCAGCAGACGATGAACGCGCCCAGGATGATGCCCAGCGTCTTGGTGGCTTTCCTCTCCCGAGCCGCACACAGCCGCTTCCGCTCCAACACGTTGTCTGCCAGCTTCACTTTCACACTGTTCATGAACAGCGGCGAGCCCCCGCCTCCTCCTCCTCCACCTCCCGTGGAGTGTAGGTGCGCTTCCTGGGCGGAGGCAGAATTAAGGGAACAGAGCGAGGAGCCGGCCGAGGTCTGGATGAGCTGCGCCGTGGTGAAACGTTTCCCAGACGACGACGGCATCTTAAAGATTCGGGAGCGAGCGGCGACATAGATCCGTCCGTAGAGGATGACGAGAAGCACTGTGGGAACGTAGAAGGCGCCAAAGGTCGAGTACAGCGTATAGGAGATCTGATCCGTATTCACCATGCACTCCGTCAGCTCCTCGTGGGCCTTGGCCTGCCGCCAGAAGAGTGGAGGCATCGAAATAGAGATGGAGATCACCCACACCACCCCAACCATGATCCCTGCCCGCCGCATGGTGCGCCGCTTGGAGTACTCCAGCGCGTCCGTGATGGCCCAGTATCGGTCCAAGGCGATGACGCACAGGTGCAAGATGGAGGCCGTGCAGAAGGTGATGTCCGACGACAGCCAGATGTCGCACACAATCTGCCCCAGCGACCACGTCTTGCTCACCGTGTACACGATGCTGATCGGCATGACGAGAATGGACACCAGCAGGTCGGTGACGGCCAGCGAGCCGATCAGGAAGTTGGCGGGCGTGTGCAGCTTCCGCGTCAGAAAGATGGTGGCGATGACAAAGGCGTTTGACAGCACCGTCGCCAGGGTGACGACGGCCAGCAGCGCCGACAGGGTGACCTGGAAGCCGAGCAGCGTGGCCTCGCTCCAGGGCGGCAGCGGCGGGGCGTCTGGGATGTCGGTGATGTTGACGGGGAAGTAGTCCAGGGTGCTGTTCTCCAGCTCCATCGTGACGAGTGACTTTTCGTACAGGCTTTAGTCCAGCGTCATCGCTGCCGGAGGAAACGGTTCCTGGGCGCGATCGGTGAGTTCACATGCGCCTCTAGAAATCACCTGCCGCTAAACGTCCAGTAACTGGACTTTGTTCGTCTCACTTTTCGTGATTCTGATGCACTTCGGCGGTTCAGCTGCAGGGGAGATGGATCCTCATTTGTATTCAGCTCATGTCAGACAGGCACTTTGTTTCTCTCTTCCCACTGCTCTTATCTCATCTCCAACCAGCAGCCAGCCGCCAACAACACCTTCAGTCCGATCCGTCCTATCTATCAAACGCTTTCATGGACTCCTCCTTTCCAATAAAGCTGAGCTGGGTGCTGCATGTAGGAAGATGATGACGGCAGATACAAAGGTTGTCTTGTTTCTCTAATATCTTTCCAGCAGTAAGCAGAGACGCTGTCCAAACGGAGGCTGAAAACTTGGCGGCCGCCGATGATAGCGGGACGCAAGAACATTCCACTTACACCATCCACACGGAGACCAGACGCAGAGAAATTCTAGTCATCCATCTTGGCTTGGAGATCCGTGTCCCACAGCCACGTTCTGGTGGTCTGCCGGCAGAACACTGTGGTCAGCAAACGCTGTCAAGATCTCAGACGCTTGTTTTTTTCCTCTTCGCCGCTCCGTCAGATGAGCGTTGGGCCGCGGCGTCGGTGCCAGTCAACTCTGGGATCTGTCCATGAGTTTCACCAAGCTTCATCTGCAGGTGAAACAGAGAGAAAGTGGGAGTCAGTTAGATACATGCACACACACACACCATCTCTGTGCAGTAAATGTACGTGAACATCTACACTCGACTGATAAATGGATCATTGTGGCTTCAGCAGCCTCTCAGCACCCACACAGCTTCCACCGTTTTCCAAAAGTTGAAATTTTGAGAAATTTCAACGTATTTCTCGAAGTGCACAATGGAAAAAAAAAATCTTCTTCCTCTCAAATATGTTTCTCCTACATGGCCCTAATGCTCTTCCGTGGATTCCGGTTCTTTGGCGGGTCAACATTCGCCCTCGGAACCTGTCATACCTCGCATCAAGTCAGGCTCCTGATGGGTATGTGGTCGTGTGACAGAGAAATCAATACACCTCTACCTGCTTCGCACGACTGTCCGTGGCCTCCGGAGCAGAGGGTGACTTTTCAGATTCAATGAGAAGTGAAGATGTGTAATTACATTCCTGTCGAGGCCTTCAAATGGCCGCTGATCACCACAGACCCTGCAACTGCTCGTCCGTCTGAACATTCAATACGCTCCCTCTGAAAATGTATTTGAGCACTTTATTGGGTTCGCATTCGTTTTGATTTGATATTCTAAAGCTTAGATGACCGCAGACGGAATGGATCGGTACGAACAGCAGCGCTACGAGTGTGTGATCTGCAGGCACGACTGATTCCTGAGTACGTGTTCGTGTTCATCATGAGATGATTCTATAAATCATGAGCAGCGTCGCTCTCACAACGGTGCGTTGACTGAGTAAAAAAAAACAAAAACAAAAAAACACTTATCAGTTAATTCAGACACTGTACATACTGACATTGCAGATTTAAACCTAATAACCCCAAATCTGGGGCCGTAACTTGAATGGGGCGGCGGAGAAGTACGAGGTCAGTACGAGGTCAGCGGCTGATGGAGCGGAGGGCATAGACCCTGGAGACAAAATCTGGGTTATGAATAAGAGGTCTGCTTGTTTGGGGAGGTTGAAGGTGAACAGTCACACTGGTCTTCATGAACTGTTCCCGTGGACTTGTTGGACTGAACGGTCACGTCGCTCCACATTCCACAGACTGAAGGTTCCTCATCATCTAACAATAGTCCAGTGAAGTCTTTTCTCTCTCTAAGTGGACGTGCTTACATCTCATAATACAACATTAATGTCTCTCTCAATATTGGACCGATTTCTGTTTCATTTTACACATAGACAGCTCAGCCGGATGCTACTGGATTGTACTAATACCAACAGCTGCTGCCCTTTATCATCTACAACCCCCAAAAACAAAAAAAACACCACGGAAAGACGCTCCCGTTCCACACTGCAACACGACAATACGCACATAATTATACGTCCAGTAGCATGTTTGATGAATGTCTGTGGGGTTTATCTGTTTACATATCAAAGGCTTATCTCCCCCGCGTCTGGTCGGCGGTACAATGAGATAATGAGGTCCGTTATGGAAGGACGAGAAGAAAAAGATGCTCAATCAAGGGCAGACCTCGGTCCAAATTGGCCTGCGGACGCTTTCGGACAAATATATTAGTTCCTCCATCTGGTGGTGAAATTGAAGACAGCGAGGCAGGACCCCTGAGGTGAGGTGGGGAAGTGGGTCACACCGGGCACAAACATCGTCCATCGGGCTGCAGCCGAGGCGCCGCTGCGTCACGCTGAAAATCCATTACAGTTTGTTCAGGCTTGGTCCAAATCCAAGCAGATGCTGCAGCATGTACAGAAATCTGCTTTTCAGTCTGATTGACACAACCCCCCCTCCACCCTCCCAAGCCCTCCAAGCACCGCATGGCCCCGCTGGAGTAAGGCTAATTGATTTAGCTGTGAGGAGGTAGATCCATCGCTGCCTCCTCTGTCAGCGAATGTCTGCCGTCTTCTCAAGCGTGCTCCAAACAGTCGGAGAGCAAAGATGATAGGGTATGGGGATGAAGGTGGGGGCAAATTAGGGGACAGGGGATCTGTTAAAAGGCTTTAGAGGCAGTCATCTCAAAAGAGTTTCATCTTCCATCAGCCGTAAGCAGGTTAGTGAGCAGATGAGCTGCGTCAGTCAGAAACACGCTGGGATTGTTTTACTACCACACAAGACTCGTTCTGCTGGTGTGTTTATTTATGTTTTGTAAGTTTTGCTTTATTCATTTTTATCTTCATTTCTGTGTGTCACAGTGTTACACGGCCCCCTTCTGCTCTTTCATGGCAAAACACTAAATCCAGAGATCGGATTCATCTTCCATTGAATCAGTTGTAACATTTGCTGTGATCCGTTGGTTTGCTGACCTCAGCCTCGGCTGCAGGAGCAGCTGAGGGAACATCGTTACAATCTGCAGGAAGAACACCGGCACCGACTTGCAAGACGTCAGCCAGAGCTGTTCAAAGGTCAAAGGTCGTCCTAGAGGCTCCTCGGCATCCTGAGTTTTAACAGACTAGTTAAACAGATGAAGAAACAACAGTCGAGTGCTTCTCAAAAAAGGTATAAATGTGGCTTTTTGAAGAATCAGTGTTGTTAGCGTTAGCATTAGCTATGTCTATTTTAGATGAATCTTTACAGTGTTTTAATTGAATTTTGTATTTTACTGTGTTTTATGTATTTTAGTTGTCGGGGGCGTTGTTGTTGAGGTCATTTTATGTGGGACAACCATCTTCTTTTATGGTTCATGTAACTGCACTCTCATTCATTCATTCATTCATTCATTCATCTTCTCCCGTTCATCAGGGCCACATGAAGGACAGATTCACACTCACATTCACACCTACGGGTGATTGACAGAGACCAATTAACCTCAGCATGACGCTAGAGGTGGGAGAACGTCGGAGTACCTGGAGAGAACCCACACAGACACAGAGCGAGAATGGAAACTCTGCACAGACCCTCTCGCTAGGAGGCGACAGTGCTAACCACTGTGTCACAGTGTCGAGCTAACTGCAGATAAATCAAATCAAAATCGAAAAGGAGTTCAGCTAAAAGTGAGAACTAAAATCATCTCAAACCTCCAGAACAGAACAGTCCAGCACCAGATCTTCTTCAGGGCAAATGAATGTTGAATTTCATGAAGCAACAAAGACGGGATCAGCATTCACGGTTTTGATAACGCAGCTCTTCGTTGGCAGAGCGACAGTTCAGCGCATCTCACCTCCTGTGATGTCACATGCATTCCCTCCATAATCATCTGTGTGTGTGTGAGAATGAAACTATAAAATAGAGATAAGTAGGGAATGTTTGAAGCATCCAGATGACTTCAGAGCCTCTCCGTCCCAGTACGGCCGAAAGGTTATAAAAGACATGAATCCCAACGCCTGCAGAGGGATGATCAGCCTCGGCGTCAGCATGGCGACGCAAAGGAATCCAAACCCCTTTCGGTGAGGAGCTGCAGCTCATGAATCCTGCTCAAACTTGCTTTTCAGGGAGCAGGAAAGTGTCTCATTGCTTTTTCAGAAGCCTGACGGGTTTTTATCATATCCCTCCTTGTCTGCCGGGTGCCTGAGAGCACGGAGAGTAGGTGTTCTCTCAGGCGGCGTGGGCTTGCACGCACGTGTGTGTGTGTGTGTGTGTGTGCAGATGTACAATCTCACAAACCTGCACCATCTACACCAACTTCCAACTAACCACCTACACACACTCACGCACACACATACAGAGAGAGAGAGAAAGAGAAAGAGAGAGACATGCAAATGAAAGCGTTAAAAAAAAAAGGATTCAAAGATGCATGTTGATTTATGCTGACTGAGTCTGCAGAGAACCATCTGGATCTGCCTGAACCAACCTCAGGACTCATCAAAAAGGCGGGGAACCATCATGTGAGTTCCTCTGAAGACAGGACGGACTGACCGGAGAGGACGGACTGACTGACATTGGGAGTATTTACTAGGTAGGAACAGGATGTGTTTTTTTTCGACCTGAGGTTGGACGAAGTTTGACACACTCGTGACTCTACTTTGTGTGTTTGACCCTGAGAAAGTGGAGCAGGTCCAGGACCAATGTGGGTCACATGAGAAGCCCTTCGGGGAGAGCAGCTGATCCGTCGTTAAGAAATTGCCCGAAAACGTCTGTTCCGATAAGAGGGGGGAACCAGGGAGCAGGTCTGATCAGATACAGAAACGGTACATAAATCGCTCGCAGTCAGAGGTTTTTCATTGTTTCAACAAAACAAACGATAAATA
>CAAKHB010001232.1:60829-76603 GCA_901007665.1 Aeoliscus strigatus
TGATAACCCCCCCCCCCCCCACCCACACACACACACACACACACACACACTGAACCTCATTTCAGACGCTGCAATCTCATTATTTCACCTTAAGCTTTTGACCGCATGTGAATGAAAGTGGCCTCATGGTCATATCTGTGGGAAGAGAAGAGAAGAAAAAAAAAAGCACAAAACCTCGGAACCATTCGTTCTATTCTATCTATTTCCGGTTCTGGGTCTCGGTCGTCCACACTCACATTCACACCTACGGGTGATTGACAGCGACCAGTTGACCTCAGCATGATGTTGGAGGAGGAGGGAGGAAGCTGGAGTACCTGGAGAGAACCCACACAGACATGGGGAGAGCATGTCAGGAAACGTGGGACCTTCCTGCACTCAGGCGACAGTGCTAACCACTGGTCCACCGTGCCCCAATATTATCATCGGTAATAATACTCGTGATAATTCCACGACCGACTCGGCACCACCTGATCTTGTTTTTACGTGACAAATGCTTCGTTTTTCGTGTTTCAGCTGAGTCTCTCCTCCTGACATTTGTAATCAAACCCACCGCCACGTTCAGAACAACAAAGAAACCGCCACAGCCCGTAACCGTGGTTACTGTGAACGTCACGGGAATTCACAATGAAAAGGTTCCACTTAGCCAAAGTCAATAAATGTAGTTGTTCTCATTGACTTTACACAATGTACAGTGGCATGATTTGATAAAATCACTGGATTGTGTTTACATCACCTTTGTGTCCCCCCACCCGGTGAAAACACACTGTGGGCTAAGAGGAGCACTGGCCTGTGATGGTGTTACCCTCTGAATAAAACATGTACTGACTACTGCCAACTTAAGCTGGATCAACTCATGCAACCGTTGGCTGAATCGTCCCGAAGATGATTTTCTGTTGTCTGTTTCTTACAACCTGACTTGTTGATCGCATCCTTTTGTATTTACGTTCATGCTTCGGAACGAGCTGGAACGTCGGTGGTCATCCTGACGGGAGGAATTAAAACGGAAGCGTCAAGTGATTCGAGGGGTGGGACGAGTTCGTCGACAGTTACTATGACAGCGGAGACCACGGACGTTGGCGAGTGGCAGATGATGGTGCTGATGATGATGAGGAGGAGGAGGAGGAAGAATCCACATCAGTCGCTTCAAAAGAACATTCCCATCGCTGTTTTATGTTCAAAAGGGACCAGGGAAGTTTGGTGGGAAAACGTGCTTCCCCGCATACGTGAGAAAAACGTAATCCAACAGTGTATGGACAAACTGGAACGGGTCCACGCAGCTATTGATAACTAGTCAGTTAAACCGATCAATCAAAGAAAAGAAAAGTGCACAGCAGACCTGAATTCCTTAACAAATCCCCTGGCTCTCATGAAATCAGTCAGTAAAAAGAGAATCAGAACGTGGTGAATTCAGCGATAAGTATGTTTTATGTTCCTACCAGGAGGCTGAATGAATGGAAAAGAAAACGTCAAGGTTTGGTTTCTCTGAATGAGCGGAGGTGAATAACCTTCCCTCTGAATCGATGTGTTTGTGACAGAGACTGCATCATCACCTGGGCTCCTTCCCAGAACCGTGTCTTTGTCGCATTCTCAGATGTCGTTGCTAAGAAACAGAAATCATGACTTCATCCCCAAACACGCATACCAACACAAACTAATCCAGAATAAAACACCCTCCCCTACACGACACCTGAAAACACTGAGGAACTACACAAGCAGACCCTTTCTTGTGGCACCCTGACGTAGCTCAGGCTGAACCATCCGATCTGCTGCTCTGGGCCCAGACCGCCGTGGGACTTCTTCCTCCTCTCCCTCCGTCTCTCTGTACGTTGGTTAATGAGCGTCTCCAACTACGCGTCTTCTTTTCAGCAGTTTCTCGCTCTCTGGACATTTCGGCCAAGTGCTGGCTCTTTGGAGAATCGTTGGGCCTTTGTAAATGTATGAAGATCGCGCTCGGAACCAAACGTTCCCTGAGATGTAACTTGCGTACAGATTTGTGAGTGTGTATGAGACGTTTTTTTCATGAATTATTCAACAGCTTCTTGTGCTTACAATTGACTCTGGAGCTTGGGGTTCATCCACTCTGGGTTCCAGGGAGTGAAACACACAACGTGCTGTTAATGAACGAAGAGCAAAACACCGTTATTGATCATCCGTCCCATCTGGAACTGGTTTCATCTGGCTTACCGTAGCAACTTCCCCCGGGTTTCATTGTACTAGTTCCAACGCTTTGGCCATCATACGACATTTAGCATCTTCACATGGCTTCTTTCTTCCTAACCAGGGTGGTTCTCATGTGTCAAACAACGGCGGAGCCTTCGGGTGGTCCGTTATTTGTTTCCCATCACGGCGCTGTGAGTAGCTAATTGATGAAAGCGGAAAGAAGCAGAAAGAACCCAGAGAACTTAAAAACATCACTTGGTCTGACTAGAGTTGTCAAATGTCTCTGACCTCAGTTTTGTTGAATTTATTCGTGCAGAGACCTGAAAAATGGTTCAGGACTGAAAGGGTTCAGTTGATCCTTAGAAGTATCATTCACACAGTTCAAAGGTCACAGGTTTGCAACAAAGTTAGTTAACAAAGTTAGAATGTGTACGTAAGTTTCCTGAATCATGTGTTAAAAAAATGTCTTTCCCACAAAATGATCAAAGCACGAGAACCAGCTCATCCAAATGTTGGATCTAGTTGGAATAAATCAAAATGTTTCATCCAATGAGTCAGAGCATCAAGTTACAGCAGCGACGGGACATAATGTTTGTCATCATATGACAAGGTTTAATTCAACCTGAATTCATGGTTCATTTCTATCTTCTAATCACTTTCTTACATAATATCTAGACACATCTACAGTGTTGTCAGTGAAGACATTGTTTTCTTCCAAAAGTACATGTGGATAAAAATAGATATGCCCGTCTCAGAGCCTCCGCTGCCCTTTAAGTGTGGCTGCATCTGTCACTGCAGCAGCTGTTGACTTGTTAACAGCTGACTCGTGTTCGGGTTCACAAACAATGATCAGGTTATCCACTGGTGGACCGTATGAATACAACAAAAACAAAAACAAGACATTGATGCCGAGGCTCGAAATAATCACAGTGTCAGCATCAACACGTCGGCTGGATGACGAGGTAAAGGAACCAGCAGGCACGGACACACACACACACACACACACACACACACATCAAGGTCAGAGTTAGTCCTGTGAGCCAATAAGCAAAGCCACTGGAAGAAATTAAAGGAGCCCTCCGTGATTTTGTCAAGGCTCTGTACCCACCACATTTCAGACCAAACTGACGCCCATGGCCACATCCACTTTTATTTCTATGGCATTGAACAGATCGATCGATGGCTGAGGTGTAAATGAAAGCACCATTTGACAAACACAACCCAGAAAACGATGGAAATCACATCATAAGCAGGAAATGGAGAAAAAGCCTGAAGGCTTCTGTAGAATGGCTGAAAACGTCATTACTCGCCCGTCCTTTTGCTTGTGAAGCACGAAGAGAAAGTCTGTCAATTACGTCAAGTGGCTGAAATTCAGCTGCAGTTTTTACATTTTTATGATAAGAAATTTTTTAAAAATTGCTGACGTTTACTGTGCGGACCAGTACCACTCACCGAAAGCACCAACTGCTTCTCATCAACCTTTTCAGGCACTCCTCACCTCATTCCTCATTTGGTGTCGCTGCACGTGGCAACATCAAAAAATAGTTTTTCCATGAAATGACTTTGACATGTTGTGCTGGAGGGAGTTTCCATTTCACTTCTTGTTTTCCATTTTCCCTCAAAACGAACAGAGCTGAACAGTAAAGTCCTCGACACGGTGGAGGGCTTTCTTGTCCAGAGGTGATGTCAATCATGTTGGCAATAAAATAAAAAGAAAAACACAATAATACCACAATAATAATCCGTCCGCATCTCTTCAACTGTCAGAATTGACAAGAAACCGATGCTGCCGACTACGACGACTTCATGTGAAGCAATTTATGTGCAAAGTTGGAAGGAGTGTGTGGCCCTTAAATCTCGTCACGTGTCAGTGAACTGCCGGTGTTTGTGTTACGACACGATGCGAGTTCATTTCTCCTGGGAACCACGTTGCAGAGGGTGAAGAGAACGAGCGGTCGGGGGGCGCCGAACACTGTCGGGTAGGACCCGGCCGGCTTGTCAGACAGAATAGAGCGCTACTGTTGGATCCCATGTTTCGTTCTAGCTCAGGACCTTTTCCTGTCAAAAATCGAAAAAAAATAAAAACATCAGGCAGCTTGTCAGCTGGAGGAGCAAGTAAGAAAGGAAATAATTGTCTGGAAAACACAGCAACATCAACGTAAACCAATCAAAAAGCAGGTGGAGGACGATCTCATTACAGCACATTCCTTTTCTTCTTCTGTCTGTCTCTGCACTCACATGCTTGACAGCCCGTGAACATGTGTAATCCTATTCCAGCTCAGCCCTAACAGGCACTTGCAGATTAAGAAAATTGTCTTGGAACAATATTCCATAATAGACTTTTGGCTGCACGCCGCCGGTGGGGTTGCACCCCTATTATACAGACAAGTGAAGCAAATCACACGGCTGTGTCAGCGTGATAACACTGCTCAGAGGTACAGACCTGAGGGAGGGAACGAATCCGAGGAGCCACGTGACGACATGCAGATGTGTTTGCTTCGCTGCAGAGTGAGACCGCGGAGGACGATGGAATGACGTCTGCAGCGTTATCAGCAGCGATACCGTCAGTGTTAAACCAACTTAAATCATCCATCACGTCCTTATTACGTTTTCATTCATTTTTTTATGAATATATCTATTTTGTAATTACATACTTTTCTATGAATATATATTTTTCATATATTGTTTAAACGTGTTGGGTAGTTTAACTTTGGATTTCATTTGGGCAAGGCAAATGTTATAGTAATAGCATTACACTTCACAGCCTAGACCTTTTTTCAGACATACTTCATCCCCAGAGGGAAAACTGTTTGTTTGTTAAACTGCTAATACCGCTAATGCTGTGTGACGCCATTTTGACTTCTGAACTTGGGGAGTTGGACCGAGGTCCGAGATGGATTCACGTCAGGCGTTCCACTTACCAACTCTGTGTCAGAGGCTCCGAAAAAAACAAGTCTGACTGCAAGTGAAGGGTTAGTTAGTTGCTAAACAAAACATTGGGTGGTTTTCCACGCTCAACTACACCGTAACAACATTCCCACTGACAACGAGTCATTGAAATGGACACAAAAGACCTTTGTGAAAAAAATGACTGAGCGCCGCCATCTTGGATTCTGAACTTGGGGTCAGACCGAGTTACAGGTTTAAGATCTGACGTAAGGCCGGCGCTCTCTCTACATCTGGGACAGCAGTTAGGAGGCACCATGACTGTGAAGCCAGCCTACTTCAGCCGATCCCAACAAGAGCTTTTCCATCACTCATTACCGGAGTGAACGTGTACCTGCCGACACAGATAACAACACAAGTCCTGTCTGGACTTACAATGATGGTGGAAACAAAGGCTGCATGCTCCAAGACTGATCACATCCAAAACCATGTTAGCGCTCGGCTCTGCAAAGATGAACTGTCTACGCATGCAAGCATTCATGCATGTAAACACACACAGCCGGTGTGTGTCTCGATATCCAGCACATACTGTTTCACGGCTTTGTTGGCACCACCTCCACCTCAAAACACTGAAGTCCCCCCCCGAGCATAGCGATTCATCATTTAGAATTTTCACGTGGGGCTTTCTTTTTACTTTTTAATCAAGGCTGGGATCCCCTGCTGAGAGGCTTCATTCAGCTGTGAAACAAGGCCCTGTCGTCCAGGGCTAACGATGCGCGTCCTTAACAGAGTCGCTGACAAATGAGCTCTGCTGGCAGACCGAGAGGATCGAGGACTGCGAGACCATCGGGGAACAACACTCATACAGTCAGAATGGAAGATTGATCATTACATTAACACTTCTTTTCACAAGGTTCTGCTCCAGCAATGTGGGACGACAAGAAGATTTTAAAATGGATTCATCTTATGAGGATATTTAATTTTCCTTTGATATTTTATCATAACTTGAGTAGATTTCCTCCTTTGTGTCCAGTGGACACAATATTTACTTCACATAATAACAAGAGCTCGAACAGAGCGCAGACCTCCACAAAGGTTTTAGCAAATGAGCAGCTGGACTCGCAGTCCGAGTCTGAAAATGAGTCCTTTTCCGAGCCTTTATCAGGAAGCAGTTAAGTGGAACGCTACACAAGTGCACTCACACTCACTCACACTGAATGTGAAAATGTTGCGTGGGCACACCTGCCCCGTTCACTCAAATGGCTGAAAAGTTGCGTGTGGATCGATGGACACGTTCCACCTTCGACGGACACCATCTTAGTGACGTAGAAACGACGACCTTTCACTTTCCCAAGCTGGACAACAGTGACACCAGCAGCACCACGGGGATATCATCTCCCGATGGAATCCCGCAGCACATTTTCGGGCTTTGATGTCGTAGCGTACATTTGCGAGGCTCAATGTGTTGTAGATATTTGTAAAATAGCACATTGGCAGAGAGTTTCATTTTCAAGTCATTTCAAGTCATTTCCGTTAAGTGCGTCATGCCATCATAGTACTTTAATTTCCCTGAAGGAGTCATCCAAAGGGATAAATAAAAGTAAATCTGAATCTGAATCTCACGGTTTGATTTTAGACAGTACTACCCAGCGCACAGCATTAGCTGTATTAGCAGTTAAGGCATAAACTGTTTTTGTTTCAATTAAGTCTTTTGTGTCCATTTCAATAACTCATCCCACAGGGCCAGTGGCGCAATGGATAACGCGTCTGACTAAGATTCTAGGTTCGACTCCTGGCTGGCTTGACAGTTTTTCCACTCATTTCTATATACACTCTACTTCTAAAGGAGTCATCCAAAGGGATAAATAATAATAAATAAGTAAATCTGAATCTGACTCGTGCACACATAACTGTTTGTTGTCAGTGGGAATGTTATGGTATGGTTGTACGTGGAACACCACAACGGAATGTTTTGTACATAAAATCTGACTTGACATGTTTACTTACTTTTTGACTTTGCTCTTGTAACACTACCCCGCTGACAATGAAGGCTTATCTTATCTCAAAAATTCCTGCACCCACACACTGAGCTCCAGGTTGCTAACAGACAAACACTGACAAAGCAATGGTAACAAAAACATAACGTCCTTGGTGGAGGTAATCAGCAAACAGCATCAATCGCCCCAGCACATCTCAGCAGGAACGTACTGAAGAATCCATAAATCATCGAGCGCATCTGTGATGTTTCATTTATTTGTGGTGGTTTAGACTGATTGACGGTGAAAAAAAAAGGAGGGTCACTGTTTCCATGGTGAGATTTTCCAATCGTTAACGCTCAATTAAGAGCTGGAAAATACACACATACAGTACATATACTATGATGGCTGAAGAACTAAGAGGGAGTCCCGACCTCCCGTGAACACTGAGCATCAATTATTTTCTGTCCCAGGTTTGTCGTGCAGGACCAAAGCTCCAAACAGATAATGAGACATTGTGACTGACTCCATACGTCACCGGCTTTGTGCTTTGAGCGGTAATCAGCGTGAGAAGCAGCAGCTTGGAATTCCTGGCGTATATAATCAGAGAATGTCAGGATGTGAGGGGGTTTTCCACTGGTCAACCACGACTGACATATTTGGCTTGTGACACTCATGTTGGTGTCAGACACGTTCAAGCATTGATGACGACATTCACTCCCTGTTATGAGTTTCTGGAACGTGTTACATTACATTTCTCGGCCATGTTCCATTTCGAGCAGTTGCCGGCGGCTCTGGGCAAAAGTCTGAGCTCAGGTCAAAGTTCAGCTCTTTTTGACACCGTGAACATCCATCACATCTCGCTCCACTGACTTGCAACACCAGGAAACACTGACCTCTTCCACTCCTCACTCATTGGTCAGCTGCTGCTCGTTAACGGGGTTCTTCTCTCATCATGTTTCCTAATTCTACAACCCATTTCTACCCCATCAGTATATTTACTCTTGCATTTATTGCACCTGCTCAAAGGTCAGCGGGCGTCTTCTACCTGTAAACCTGCAAACGTCATCACTGTGTGTTAGATATTTCATCAGTCTGATTGGAGCGGACACGCTGGGCAGGAGGAGGTGATGGACGTTTGCAGTAAAAGCTCTGCTCCATGGGTGTTCTTTGTTCTCTCATACTTTCTGAGCCGCTGTCTCGTTTCTGCTTCATCTCATTCAATATTTATCAACTACGAAACAACAAGCAAACCTCACACTGAGCACCGAAAAGGGAAGAAGTATGACGCATGCAATATTTAGGACTTTTCAGAAAGCCTCGACGGCATCTGGAAAGACGTGAGAATGGAGGACGGTACCGCTGAAAGTACGTCACACCTTGGTGCGTCTAAAGGTCTAAAGCTGTGTGTGCACCTGTAGTTCGGCTCCAGGTGAGCTATTCTAATACCCAACAGCTGTTGGTAACAGCTGGACATTTGACGAGGAGAACAAGACAAATGCATGATTTTTAACATTTCTTTCAACTTGTGTGATAACGACAAAGACGTTAAATGAAACACAGCACAGAAGAACGATTTCCCTTTTTTCTGTTTCTTTGGCAATTGGCCGTGGTGTAAGGGTTAATCCACGACAACCGTTTAAAGTCTGCAAACTTCAAAGTATAAAAGCCAACGGCATGAAGGTTCGAAAGAGCCGAGCTGATTCAAACCGTCCGTCCCGAAAATCAAACCCACGCAGTAAAACCTTCTGACATTTCCTCAGTGCCGATTAGTTTGGTTGTTGAACGTCCTGACTCAAACCGTTTCCTACAGACGACACATGGACTGATGATCCGTCTGTGTGATCAACCGTACGCTGCACCTTGACAGGTAACCAATACTTCTCCAACTCCGGGTGGAGAACTGGAACCCAGTGCGGGCTGAATAATGCAGCAGGCTGCTGATGGATGATTCTCCTCGTACAATCACTGGACCCAAACTGAACTGAACTGAGCTGAGCTGTTTGTCCATGCTGACAAACATTCACGAAGCCTGCGAGCGAGGCAGACTGAAAACCCCTCTGGAAGACAATGAATGCAGGAACGCGGCGTGATCGTTGAACTCCAGAGAGCGGACGACTGCCTGGTGTTTCACCTCCAGTTAAAATACATATTCACCTGCATCGAAACATGATCCACACTTTACTGGGGTGATTTCGTCTGAATGCTTTCAGCAAACACTCTGCTTTATGGGTGTGTGTGTGTGTGTGTGTGTGTGTGTGTTGTTGCCACACACACACCTCACAGGAAATTAGCTGACTTCTGATCAGTGGATATCCAGGGGGTCGTTTATTAAAGTTAGCTTATTGAAATGTGCCGGGTGCTGCCGTCAGAGACGTGTCAGACTGATGGTTTGCTGTCAGCTGTCACATTTGTCTTTGACCTGTGTGTGTGTGTGTGTGTGTGTGTGTGTGTGTCCCTGCAGCAAAGAACAGGTCAATTTAATTAGACTGTATAATAAACAGAACTACATGTATAATTAAACAAATGCAAATATTCATGTTACATGTGAACAGTTTTAAATTTATGTTAAGTGATATTTTTGGGGTCTTTTTTTTATCCTGATTCGGCGTCTGAATGAGTCATGAAGTTCTCATGAAACGTTTGAAAACATTTAGGAAAGTCATTAAATGGTATTGTTTGCCTGACATTTCATAAAGTCATTGAAATAGTTCCACGTCTATTATTAGAGTGTAAACAGGGGAACTTTCCAACACAACAATTGATCAGTTTGTGCTGATATTTGTAATGTTTTCTCTTGAGCCCTCTGCATGCTCCAAGTGAACGTGTGGGTTCTCTGGAGAGAATGTGAACTACATATCAGATCTGCGTCCTGTGCAGAATGCAAATGACTCCCAGGCGTCCCACGTGGACCTGACATAAATTAATCAGCCAGTTTTCATTTCAACAACATTCAATAAATTATTAACTCTGAGCCAATAGAATGCTGGGATTTGTGTGTCTGATACATTTCTGCCCGTCTCAGTCGACAGTAAATGCTGCTTAGACGTAACGTTCCACTGACGCCGGAGAAGAAACGCCTCTGTCATCGGTCCTAGTTTACGTCTAAGCTCCTCTCATGATTCCCGTCAGCACCAGTTCACCCTGTCATGTCCAGTTCACCCTGTCATTTTCAGCTCACCCTGTTGACTGTGCTGCAAAAGCAAAGCGTCTCTGGGCAGTTGTCATATGAAACCGGTCAGGGGATCGCGGTGCGTTCCGGTTGTATTGGACGTCCTGTGCAGCCTTCAGTGTTGGAGTTACTCACCCAGACTTGATAAATAAAATCATTCAGCTCTGCAATCAATCACCATTACACTGTGATCGTCAACGGCACCCGGAACCGTAGATGTTGAGATCCATTCTTTTGGGGCGGGGGATAATCGACCTCTTGTCTTTTCCATGTTGCTTTTCTAATTCTTGATCCTGTTGGGAGAAGAAAAAATAGTTTACATCCAGAGCCAACAGCTGGTGCGTCCTTTTAATGAAATACAAGCGTGTACGGGCTTGAACCCCCAGTTCCTTCAAACAAACCTGAAGACTGTCTGCTGCTAACGATTGGTTCAAAACGACGACTCCCTGACCGAAAAGACTCTTTACTGAACAGATTCTAATGATTCAGTACACCTCAAACTGTTTTCCCCATCCTTATCACCAAGCTCAGTTGTTAAACTCTGTTGAAGTTTTTTTTTAATGTTTTACGTTTTACAGTTTATTTCTTGTTTTGTTTTTAATCACCTTTTCATTCTCATAACTGGTTTATTCTCTTTTCAGTGTGTTCCGTGTCCCTTTAACTTGCCTTTCATTTGTCTTTCAGTGCATTTTCTGCTGTAAAGTACACTGAAATGCTGAAACGTGGTAGAAATACAAAACAAACTTGGGTTGCCTTCATTCCAGCTCAGTGTACTCTGGGTGACTCCAGATCCTGACGCATGACGCTGATTAGGTTTTGTCTTCATTGTCTCTTCTGGCACATGAGGTTCACTGAAATGTGCATGAGGTCCTTAAACGCGCCGCGGGTCTGATTGACAGCTTCTTAATTGCTCGAACAATTAGAGCTACCGGGAAGACGCGAGACAGTGTGAAGATTATTCAAATGCCTCGAGTCAAAGTGATGGAGTCTGCAACATAGCGAACATCTAACGCCACGTCATTAAGGCCTCGGTTCATTTACTCCAGAAATAAACACAAAATATACAACATACAAAATATAATGAAGATTTGTTTCTGCAGAAAACTGAGAAAAGCACCTTTGTCCCAAACTCAGCTGCACGTTGGAGGCGTGTCTCCTCTTTCGTGATGCACTAACACATTTTGCTGCTTCTCATACACAGAGAGCACGATTTGCATTTTAAGACGTGCTCATTTCATGAAACGTTACAAGTCCGCGGGCGGTCGAGAGCTTACTGAAGAGGAAGACTTTCAGCCTTCACAGCTAATTGGCCGGGAGGCAGCCATGTTTTTTCCCCCTTCAAATTTCCATTTAAGCTCATACAATTTGTGTCCTGAACAATTTCCCCCGTTAATGTGAAAACTGTCTCAACTGGTTGTAATACTAATGAAGAACATAATGTGTGTGTGTGTGTGTGTGTATCAGCCTAATTAAATACCTTTTTGACCAGGTGCATTAGTCACAGCAGCAATGATCATTTCCAACAATGCTAATGTGCTAATGCTAATTTCCAAATAAAACTTGATTTACTTTTACTCTCATTTCATTTCTTATTGAATTTGAGACATTATATATGTGCAGACAGTGATATGCATCATTCACACACACACACACACACTCTCTCTCTTTCAGTCCTCCCTCCATTTGACTCCTTGTCAATCATTTGTCAGACAGGAGAGAAAACGTTTCCCAGCGACGTGAACTGACCCACGGTGGGATGAACATTCACCTCAGACATGCTTCCAGTACGTATGATCCAGTACGAGCTGTGAACCCTGAGGCCCGATAAATAATCCACGAAAGCAGTGTCCCGTCATGGTTTCCCCGCTCAGATGTGTCGCCGCACATTTCCGTTACGTTTTCGAAGAAACACTTTGACGTGAACGGCGGCTGATGTCAGTTGTCCAGTTGACACAAACATGACATAACGTACAAACCCAACTATGAAGAAGTGTGTGTGAACCGTTCATTTGTTTTTACGGCCGTGTGACGACACGTGTTACGTGTGAAGTCGGTTTCACTGAAATGGCCGCAAATTATGACAAAGAGCGACTCGGACCAACTGAACAGCCTTTAATGAATGAAAATGGAGTGAACATCACCCCTGAAACAATCATGGTCCATAGATTTTATCATCATATTTTATCACAGCGTCATCAGCTAGAAAAGCACTTAGCACCAAGCAGCTCGTGTCCGCCCACGTTCTGATCCCAACCCCATTTATTTCACACACGCTGCGGTTGGCAAAGCTAATTGGTGCGTGACCGTCATGAGTGGGTGTTTTCCTCTCCGCCATTTTGATCCAACCCGGATGAAATGATGAGAGATGGGGGTTCTCCAGATTTTTAGGATTTTTTTTTTTTGCAAGGTGACAAATATGCTGATTTTCACCAACAATCAATCCATGGGGGCAGAATGGGACCTACTGAAACCACTTCAGAACCACACACTCATGACGTTTTCAGTCGTTTTGCCAAATGACAGACAGAGACAGAGGTCGTCATCGATTGTAAAAGCAGACTGGAGGAATTTCTTTCTTGGTTTTTTAAATTGACAGTTTGTTTTCTTGTCCCACGCGTGACTTCACTCAGTGGTAAATTGGTGCGTTTCATCTCCCACGCTGGTCTTACCCCAGCGTCTTTATGGGTTTAATAAACATGGACGACATCCAAAGTCGTCCCCTCGTCGACAGCGATGCACAATATTTTGCGGCGTGCGGTTGTTTATTCCTCCTTTAAAAGTGGCGTCCTAGAGCTGCTCCGAGGACGAGGAGCCGACCAGGAGACGGTCGGAGCGAGAGAGACGAGAACGTCAGAGGCAGGGAAACAATTTGAGACGTTCCCGTAGCAAAGCACCATCAGCTGTCATGATTAACGCTCTGGTTTTCCTCCCACCTCCTTATGATTATCTCTTAACTCCTCTCTCATCTCGTCTACGGCGCGAACCAACACGTTTCGTCACGGGAGCGCTACATCCGTGGGCTCGGCCGGGCTCGGTGTGGACGGACACGGTGTTCTCAGTTTACTCATGCGTGTTGATTCGCATGTGTGAAACAAGATTTTAAACGCTGCGTGGTCACGGGCCCGTTCCAGAGAGGAGGATTAATGATGGTTGGTCCTGGAATGAATCAACTGAACTGAACCATTTCAAACTTTGGTTCACGTGAAAATACAAGTGAAAAATCAGTAATTTTCCTTCTTTTCAGGATGAATAAACTCAGGGTTTATGTCTGGAACGGGCCCCAAGTAACCGTTTATTAAATCCGGATTAATGTGGGAACAGAGGGCTCCAAGATAAAAATAACAGATTTCATTCAGCATATAAAAGAATGAAGAGCATGACAACCGGGGGGGGTACACACTTAACATACTTCAAACAACACAACAGGACTTAGACCCTGCAGAAGAAACACACGCGAGCCCACAAACACAGGTTTGTATGTGAGGAGCTGACGGCTGATTGGCTGCGTTCACACAAACAAACGGCCTGCACACTTCTTAGCAGCATCAAGTACCTTGGCAACATGAAGACGGACTGGAGTGTTTGAGGGGTGTCGGTAGAGTCATGGACGGCGTTCGTCATTCCAGGTAAACGGACCTGAACTCCTCGGCCGGTGACGTCAAACAGGAGAACATGCTCCCTCAGGTGTCTGTGTGTGTGTGTCTGTGTGTCTCTCAATGTCTCAATGGATGAAAAGAGGCAGGTGAGTTCCCCACCCCTTTTTATAAGCTCCGCCCCCCCGTGCCTGGGTCCTAATTTAGCTGAGCTGTCCTCTTCCCTGCCACGTTAGAACACAACGGGTGTTTCACATGTGCTTTCTGTCCCTGATGTGTTTTCTATAAACACACATCTGACAACACAGGATGTTTGTTTGTTTTTTTCCTGCAGGGAGTTAACAGAGCTCTTCATCAGCGCCAGTAAAAATCTCCGGTTTTCTCCCGGGGGATTTTCGCTCTCTCGTAAACCAACAGCGGAGACAAACTGTCGCTCACCAGCGAACGTACAGAGAGTGAAACAGCACCATAGAAGAAGTGATCTGCACCTGTCAGCGTCACTTGTTTACAGCACAGAGGGAACAACAGAGGCATTCAAGGCCGTCTGAGCGCTGCTCTTCACCTCCTGGCTGATGATTAAAGCACAAACTACTTTCTTTCCCTCGCTGCTGCTCCCACAGAATCACCTTGGGTTTCCATTTGCCACCTCGTCGTCTGTCGGAGTTTCTCGTGTTTCTCGTGTTCACCTCTGGCGCGGCACTGACGCAGGGGGTCAGATGAACGCTACCTGCCGAATGACGACAGCAGGGGAAACGTCGGTGAGCCAAACTCACCGAGAGAAGCTGCTGCTGCTGCTGCTGCTGCTGCTGCTGCTGCTGCTGCTGCTGCTGCTGCTGCTGCTGCTGCTGCTGCTGCTGACGTCATTGTCTCAATCAGACGTGTGACTGAGGAGAAACCGTCCTGGTCTCAACCTCTGAGTTACATGCTGCTGATGGTCGATTTCAAAGCCAGATGTCTGTCAGCAAAATAACTGGGAAAAGTTATGAACAGATTTGTAATGAAATGGTCAGTAAATGCTGCTACTGGACCAAGATCAGATGAATAGATGTTGGTGGTGTTCTGGAACCTTCTGGATCCAGGAATCTGTTGACAAATTCTTACTCATTGTGAGATCAGGATATTTTCAGCATCTGTGCATTAAAGGCCACATTGATAGTCAGATTGTTGGCGAAAATCAATATACAGGATCGTGACAAAACTCTGGATCTTCTGATCCACAACAGGAAATATGATGGTGGAATTTCAGGCAACGAATGAAGATAAAGACAAGAACTGAGACCAGATTGTGGCTGAGAGTCTGCTGAGTCAGTCCTCAATAGTTCTTGTCAATGATTAGGAACTAAATATGGACTCAGAGTATTTCCAATCGTTTTCTTGGTCAAAGAATCCATTGATGGAGATAAAATAATGTCAGCTATTTGTTGTAAATCAAAATACATATGAAACAATTTGGGTGGAAAGGTCGGAAATGAGCCGCTGTGCTCGCCGAGTGCTTTTCTAGTTGGACCGGCTTGACCACTAGATGTCACTAGAGCTGACGCGCCGGTCCTTAAAAATCCCTCTACAGAACTGTACTGAAAGCACTAATGGGACGTTTCATCACTGCAAAGAAAGTTAAGAGGAACGATCTTTGAGAGCTTCTACAAACCATCAGATGAAAATAATCTGATGAAAATAATCCCCTGTGACACACCTGTGTTTGTCACAGCGCCATCTACTCTATTTTCAGACATAGTATTCAATGACTCCATCCGTAGATGTGCTCCCCCCACAGTTGTTGGGAGGTTGTCTTTGTTTCTGACCTTGGGCTTCATGGGCCTACGGGGAGCGTTCAGGCTGGCAGAGCGCTCCTGCCTGTGTGCTCGTTAGAGGACTGAACGTCTGCGGGAACGCCACGTGAAGTCGACCGACGAGAAACGAAGAAGAAACCTGCTGCTACGACGACACGGGGCTCAACTTTAGGATGTTTTATGTTCGCGTCAGTGGA
>CAAKHB010001232.1:79546-111348 GCA_901007665.1 Aeoliscus strigatus
ATGAGAAGAACACTCATGTTAGCGTCAAATCGGCAGCGAACAACGACACTGATTGATGGGACCAGCAGGAGGAGAAAAGGCCGAAGGTCCCTGGTCAGCGCTCGGCCGTCCACACCGACCACAGAGAGCCTCTTTATTCTCTCGTACCGCCGTCAATGACTGTCACGGAGCGGCGTGAAAATGAGTGCAGACGACTCTGTAGCTGCGTTACAGGAGAGAGAATCAATAGTGAGCTCGGTGAATTTCCCGACTGTGGGCGCTCTCCTCTCGCTCCTCTGTGTCCGTCGTCTCCCTGCATGTTAGAAATGAGGGGAAAAGACACTTTCTGGTCCGAAGTAAGTATTTAAACACAAGAAATCAGCCTGCAAATGTGGTTTTGAATGAAAGAAATCGCTTGAGCGACTTTTCCTCTCCTGAGTCTCCTGTTGGTGAAGACCACACCAACAGTTACTTCTCATTCTGTATCAGTGAAACACTGGCTCAGGTTTTCAATCAATAAACCTGTTTGGTACCATCAGTATGACTTCAAACAAAGCTCTCAGACAAAGTGCGTTGACTTCAGGGTCCAGAATGTGAAACACTTTAACCCACGTACAAACTGAACAGTCAGAAATCGTTTTCTCATTAAACTGCAAAGTCTCCTGCTGTTTTATTCAGTTTGTCAATGAAATGTGCATCCTCTCCGTTGTCTCCAGCTTCCAATTAAATAAAAACCCAGTCATGTTCTGAATGGAGATGCATTCACTGCCTGTAGGACTTTCAGGAACTTTATGATGCAGATCAGTCAGTCTGATATAACACAAGTCACACGCCCTTTAACCGACACCTGCGCCCTGATGCAAATTACCCAGCAGCAATCTGACGCCGGAATCCACCTGGGATGTGATCCAGTTCATGCGCTTCAAAGAGCGTCGAGCTTTTCAAACCACATTCACCGGAGTTTGCACACTTCAGACCGGCCAGCTTGGACTTCAGATGACCAAGAAGAGCGAGAAGAGACCAGATGGTTCCAAGTGATGGAGATCATCACGTTGGAGCATTTTCCTGTGTGTATTAAAAGAAGTGTGTGTCTGTGTGTGTGTGTGTGTGTGTACACTCCACTGTGCTTGTTTTAAATAAGCAACACACTCTGGAGGATTCCTCCCTGACACTTTTCTTCCATACCTGGCTCATAACGTTTTATTCCCGTGTGTGCATGTCAGCAGATGATGAATGCATATTTGTTCTTGTTGTTTGTGCTGCAAAGAATGTTGATACCCGGCCAGAAAACAGCAAGTCTGTGTGCAATATTTATTCTAGACAAGTGCAATAACCCGTCGTTGTTTTCACAGAGCTGTTACTGCAGAGTAGAGTTTAAAACGTGTATGTGTATTTATCACCATGACACTTCTTTTTTTTTTCGTCAAATATGTTCACAAATTCCTTGTTTACAATATTCATACACTTCAGCTACAGTGGCCATCTTTTATTTATTACTGTTCTTTCTGCTTCTGTGCATGCTGACACACTGGGGGACGTGTGATATCATCTTTAAATATAGTGTATATGTAGCTGTATATGACACTGTGTACAGTGTGCACCGCGTACACACATATTCCTGGACTTCTTTTATTATTTTACACTTATTTTAATACATTGCACATGACCTGTAAAGTTATTTCGTTGGTTGGATTTGCACCTGTGTAGTTGCTCCATATTAACAATTGCATTTCTTTTCTCGGTTATTTGCCTTAGTTTATACGCGCTGTACAATCTTTTTTCGTGATTTCGTGAATTTTATTGTTTGGTATGCTGAATCGTGTTTTATGGGGGGGGGGGGGGGGCAGTATGTACATGAATGTTTGGGGGTCCTGACGGCAGTAAAATGCGCTGGTGGGGAAAAAAAGTGTTATTGTACATTTTGCAAATAACTGATGACAGATAGAGTGTGTGAGAGTGTGCGAGCGGAGGTCTCATCAGCCGAGGTAATGTGTGTGTGTGTGTATGTGTTTGTGTGCGTCCGCAGAGGCTGGAAGCTGTAATGGCCTCTGTGCTCGGAGGTTTGCACGCAAACACAAAGCACATTGTTCTTATCGGCGTTTTAAGGCTGATAGAGCTGGAGTCTCAGAGACATTAACGCCCGGTGACGTGTGTTTGTTCCGTGTAGCTTTGGGGTGAAGATCGTCTCACGCGACAATGCACCGCCGCTCAACGTGATGTGAAAGTGAGGAAAGTCACCGAAGGCAGCAGATTGTAACAGTAAACGCTTCTTATTACGTGAAAAAACACAGGCAGCAATTCTTTATCGTTCCTGGAGGACCAGTGTGTCCGTCTGCACTTCCCGTTCAGTGCCTTCGTCAGCAGCTACGGAGCGACTCTTAAGAAAGAAAATCAATGATTTCAGACGTCGACAGATGAAAGAAGAAACTTTGTCTTTTTTCTTCTCCTTGTAGTAGAACCCCCAGGAATCCCTGCTGCATTTTAATCTCCTCTCCTTTCTCCATTAGTTCTCCTGTCTTGTCTCTCGTCTCCTGTCTTCCACTGGAGCTGACGCTCCGCGGCCGGACTCAGTCGAGGCCTCGTCGTCCTTGAGCCGTGAATCAGCTGTGAGCAGCGCAGGTCGGCCGGTCCAATCCAGACCGAAACAAACAAACAAACAACTTCCAACTGAGCTGCGACCGCTACTACTGGCGTTTCCACAGCAACCGGTGTGTTGGGACGTGCAGCACAACAACGTTTTTTTAAGCTGTGAATTTCTGCAACACGTGTTTGTTTTGTTAGCATAGCATCTCAAGCTAATGTTGTGAAGACACAGTTGCGTGTTTGTAGCTGGACACAGACACGCCCCCACAGCTCACAGCTCATTGGTCAGCCGTCATCAGATTGAACAGGTAGAATCCTCCGGAGCTTCTAGAACCGACGAGGAGCAAAGCGACATCATTCAGCTCCATCTGTACATCGCTAACGACCACCACCAAACATCCACATTCATGCAGGGCAACGTCGGCCCAAGGAGTGGGATTCGAACCGCCAACCTTCTGGCTCCCGTTCCATTGCAGCATTGAATGCATTGAATCAGGTCTGGAAGTTTCTTCGGCTGACCTCCACCGTTGGCTCCTTTTTGCTAGCCGACGTGTGCCTCCTCCACCTCCAGCGTCCGTACGCGCATACTGCAGCTGTCGTCCGGAAATCGGACAGTTCTGAATTCAAATCCCGGCTGAAGCGTCCTTGAGCGCCGTTAAACTGTGACTGCTGAGTGGAACGAGAGAGTCACTCGTTCGTCTTGAGCCTCCAGAACTAGTTCTTCCCGCCCTCGACCTGGCTGCCGCTACGAGCATCGCTCCACGATGTTTGTTGCACCCTGTGTGTTTGACATCTTTTGTCCTTCAAGGGCCGTGGTGGCCAACGTTCCACCGAGTCGCTCTCTGGTTTCACGTGAGTGTGTTCATCGTGTGCGCTGTGGCGCTGCCGATCAAGGTTTCTTTCATTAGTCCCCCTCCCTCGATTCTCGAATCAATTCGTGACTTTGTCAAGCCCCCCCGACAGACGTTCCTCACCGCGCTGCCCCCATTGCGTCTGAAATTTACAGCTGCTCTTGTCTGTAAACATGTAATGAATGCATTGAGCCGCCATGCGCGCCGTCTAAATCATTTCAATTACACTTGGCGGGGGCTGAATGCAGAGAAGGCCCAGGCACGTCCTACTCCATCTTCTGCGTATAAAAATGCATTACGGAGGTGCGCGGCAAGCGCATACATCATCGGCGGCTTTCTGAAAGGTGATCATGACCAGCGGCTTTTGTGCCGACTGATAAATATGTGTGAAAGCAGAGCGCTCTGCATACATTTGTGGGCGTTAAAGGAGGGAAATAGATGATACCTTCTGAGCACGGACGTCTTCTTTTGTCGCTTTCCTAGCTCATCTTGAAAACGAAGCGGGCAGATCCGTGCTACAGCCGGCGTGAACGAGTGGAGCGGAGTCTGGGGAGGAAAATGAAAAGGGTCCATCTGAATACGAGGGCGGCTCACGTGTGGTAGTGTGAGATTTATCGATTTATGGACGTCAGCACTTTTTTTCTTCACAACCAACTTGATGTAATTCAAACTGTTTAGGTTCAACAGTTACTCTTTTATTAAGTGAGAATGAATTTTCAAAATAAATCCGTTTCCATTCAAATCCGGAGGAGTTCAAGCTGTTGATGAATCCTCACGGCTGATTTCCATCAGGAATAAATGAGAGACGTTCCTCGACCCGGTGCAGCTCTGTGTTAATCTGATTTGAAGCCATCTTTGGTTCAATAAGGACTGAAGACCATGAGCAAGGATAGACGAAATGAGACGTTGAGAGAGCATCGAATAAAGCATGAAAAAAAACATATAATCAGCTTAATCTGGCACAAAGAGAAGGCGGTAGACACGCTAGACAATTAAATCAACAGGCAAGACGTACAAATATAAATCAAAGTGTCAGGGAACACGAGGAGCTCGTGGGAAGACGGATGAAAGGGACGAAGGAGAAGGGCGGCACAGAGATAAGACAAGGATGGACGAACCAACTGGATTTAAATCAGTGGAAGGAGCTGATTGGTTGAAACCCTAGATTGGTTCGTCCTGAAATGATACGTTTCAACGTTAGGTAAAGTGTACGACATTTATCGTACTGGTACGATGACCTGGCCCGCTGGACGACGTACGATCAGTGGTCCTCCAAAAAGATGTAGGATTTAAGTTGGAGGATGATTTGGTCATTCTGTGAACGTCTGGTTGGACCAGTCACTCAGGCGACTGAGGCGGTTACTGCTTCGTACGTCGTCGGTCACGTGACTGTTTACACATCAAAGCATTTGGATTTGGAGCAGTCGTTGACAGGAAGTGATGACGTAGAAGACTTGGGATCCCGTATCGGCATGAGCCTAGATACGCTTCACAAAGTCCTCCTGATTTACTTGACAGGTCATGGTTGTTATTTGCAGTGCAGTGAGTGCACAATAATGTCCCTCAATAACTATGTTGAGTCTCCGGTCCGATAACCCTACATTTCCCACCTGGCAACACTGCAACGTTGAGTTAATTTACCTTCAGGTATAAAATCTGGTGTTTAACACAAATAGGTGCTTGATGCAGTTCATCTAAAAAACACAGCGTTATTTTTCATAAATTATTGTACAATACTGCCCTCTGTTGGTACACACTGTGAACTGCAAAAGAAAACAGTTTTATTGAAGACCAGTGGAAATCATTTGTCAACTTTTAAAGTACAACTTCATGGTAAATAAAGGTTATTGGATTTAAGCCTGTTTTCTCCAGCTTCTCCTGTTGTAGTTCCATTCCACAGTTAGTGCAAATTTGTACTTTGGGAAAATCTTAATCCTGAACATTACATTGGGAGTTTTTCCATTTTATGTGTTTAGGGCGACATCAACGCTTTTATTCAGATAGATTTCAGTGCTCATGACTTTTGTTTATTTGGAAAGTCCAATCGCAACCGTTCATGTAGAATAACTAGTTGAAAAGAACAAAGTCAGTACACTTTATATAAACATTTATTCGTCTTTATTGGCCAGAGGAGACGTGCTCAGACAATGACTCCGTATTGTTTCAGGACATCTGTGTATTTTGCGATCTTGCTCTCTACGTTCTTCTCTGCCAGCTTGGACAACTTGATGAGAGTCTTTTTCCTTTGGTAGTGGATCTTAGACTTCTCTTTCCTCTTCTCCTCCAAGGTGGCTGTGATCGCCTGGTACTTCCAGCCGACCTCGTGTGCCAGACGGCCGAGGAGGGCGAACTGATGGGGGAGGGAGAGAAGTCAGACGGCACATTTCAGCGTCAACTTTCAACAAGTTCCAAACTTCAGGCACAACCTGCCCCCGACTCAACTCAGTAGTCAGATCCGTAAAGTTTGTTTCATCAATAGATGATCAGTTTCGGGATAAAGAGCTCATCATTGTTGAGTAAGAATGGTTGACGCATTTTGGTTTCTCTTCAGTGGAAGTACTACACGTCTCGTTTTGTGGCCTTTGGCACTGCAACGCCAGACGTACCTTGCGAGTGGGCTTCAGGCGCACAATCTTCAGAGCAGCTGGGACGACCATGCGCTTCCTCTGTGGAAGAGAATCTGACAGTCAGACACCAACTAAAAACCAGCCGGCGCACAGAGAGGACAGCTTGTCTCAGGTAGGTTGGTTTGTGTCTTTTCAGGGAAATTCAGACAAGGTAAGGTGAGAAGCATCACTGACAGACTGGAAGATGCAAAGCGAACGGAGGACGACGCATTACCTTGTCGTAGGGCGGAGGGATGCCGTCAAACACCTTCAGCCTCTCCAGAGCAGCCTGACCTCTCTTGGTTTTGTGGGGCAGCATGCCTGGTTACACAGAGAAGTCTTGTCATTGGTCCTTTAATAACTATCAAGTTGCCATGGCAGCAGCAGGAAGAATTCATGTGTCCCAAGCACAAGTTCCTACTGGACTCAGGAGTCAGATCCGTAAGGTTTGTCTCATCAACAGATGATCAGCTTCGGGATAAAGGGCTCATCACAGTCAAGTAGAGGAACTTGGAGCTTGGTCAAATGATGATTTAATTATTCGATCCAACAATGAATGTTTCATTGACTTGACTGAAACGCTGCTTCAGTATCAAACCGTCATGGATTTCATGACAAGTGTAGAACATCACCCGCGCTCCGTTCTCACCTCTGACAGTCCTCCAGAAGATCCTGCTGGGTGCTCTGAAGTGGTACGGCCCACGTGAGGGGTTGGTGTTCATCCTCTTACGCAGGAAAGCCAGGTACTTCACTGCAGTGAGTGACAAGACACACGATCCGCGTATGAGTTTCCAACGTCAAAGAAAACTGGCGCGTCAGCATGGCCCGCCGATGTCTCAGATGGTAGTGCATGTAAAGTATTCTCATGGTCAATGAAAACTCAAATTAATGTACGACATCACTGACAAGCACAAGGAACATTAAAACCGCCTGCACACAGACATCCTGTTTTCGCTTGTGACTGATGAGACCTTCGTTCAGGAGTCCAGTCCTACAATGTAAACTTAGTGAAAACAGATCTGGTGCAGGACCTTCTCAGGACACTGAGCCTACTTACGTTTGTTACGGTAGAAGTTGCCAGAGATGTTGATGCCTTCACATCTCACCACCACGACTTTGTGTCCTACAACACATGATATTTGTTAGACATTAACACATGAATGGTCTATTTTTGTCATTGAGACCCATTTCTGTGTGCAACCCGTCTCAGATGGTAGTGCATGTGAGTTTTCTCATGGTCGTTAAACTCAAGCAAGACATTCCTTTCATCAGTGACAGTTGAGGCAGCAGCTCTGCAATCCAGATTTCTTTGAAAAAAAGTGGGGGGCAGCTAATCATGGCTGTAACATATGGAAATGTTCTAATAAGTTGAGAACTTCGTACATACCCAGTAATACCTGTTTAGCCACGATGGCAGCCAGACGGCCAAGAAGATGGCCCCTGCCATCAAGGAGCAGAACCTGCAGCGTAGAAATGAATGCTGTTACTGTTATAATGGTACAACAGATAAGCTCTTGTATATCTGCTTCTGACAGTTCCAGGAAAAGCAGGCTGGCAGCAACGAGCACATGGCCTCAACAGGCGCCGGGTTAGTTTGGCCGTGAGCTAGCAAAAGCTAAAGCATCTCCATTAAGTTGTAAGTGAAGAAAATCTTCGTCACAAAAATGCAACCATTTATGTTCTCGTACAGACCTACCGTAGATTTACTAGCTACGAAGAATCTACACGGCTCATGCTAGCTGGTTAGCTAACGGCATTGCATTCGTAAGGAAGCTGCCATGATGAAGGTACGTCCACTCAGCGAACCGAAGACGCGTTGAATTTGACTTTTCTATAAACGCCAACCAACACAACGCCAAAACCGCCTATTACTGGATTGACCGCACACACGTTGATGGTCTTAAATGTGTGTAATTCTCGTTAAAAGAACGGGGAAAAACGATAAATCGTCCATGAGCATTTGCCCACCTTATTGAACCGGTCCGCCATGATGCGCGAAAAGAAAGATAAACGGGGTTGCTCGACGTAAAAGGCAGGGGCAGGCGGAAATTACGACATCAAAATCTTCTTCTCGTTGGATTTGAACGTTCAACATGTTCTACCGCCCCCTACTGGAGTCAGCTTTAAAAAGAGTTCCACGTTTTGATTTCCATCTTTGAAATGCTTGTTTGTTTGAATCCTTTTTGTAATGATGTCGAACCTTTTACTATTTTCGGTGTCATTGAGTCAGTTTATTGCTATTGGTTGTGTAAATCAGATTCTTTTAAATGGCAGTAAGTGTTCCGTAAATGTTAAATTTAAATGACTAATCACATCTGAAATCATACATTTTTCTTACCATCAGGTGATAATGTCTAATACACACACTACTCTTATTTACACTTCAGAGTTGTTGATTCTCCACACAAAATGTGTTATGATATATGAATAATTAATAATTGACACAAATTAACTTTTCTTCCTGTTAAAAACTGGAAAAAAAGAAGAAAAAAAGTGCAAGCGACAGTATCAGGAGGCTGTAGACCCGAAAATCCATGAACCGTTTCACTTTTATTTTTTCCAAACATTTACAGAGCAATCAACCACACATTCATGTCTGTCGAATTAGTGCATGCCATTTGTAATAACTAAAAGGTGTGTTTGGCTGAGAGGGTGAGAACTTTTTTTGAGGAGGGGGGGGGGCTCAGTCATCGTGCTTCAGCTTCCTGATCTTGCCCTTGTGGCGGTCGATCTCACGCTGAAGACGTTCAATCTCCTTTTTGTGGTGGTCAATTTCCTCCTGGTGGTGTTGCTTCAACGCAGCCAGCTGCTCCTGCTCCTTACGCCTTGTGTGCAGACATAGAGGAGTGAAAGGATACGTGATCACCACAAATACACTATAGAGCAAATTCTTTTATTCCACTGGTTGCTGTAAACGAGCATACTTGAAGTACATCTCCTCCTCAGCAGCCTGCTTCTTGCCCATGGCTCCACCTGCCTCCCGGATCGATCCTCCAGCTCCGCCACCTTTTCCTGCACCTTTCCCCAGCTCACCCAGCTGAGACAGGGTGGGGCAGAAACACAAAGAAGAGAATTCGTTGAGTATATACAGAGACATTATGAGGGCCTTTTGCCGAGATGACTTTTGTGTCAACAACACTTTTCCTCCGAGGTACATTTCACTGCATTATCACCACATAGAACATGTAAAAGACCTTTTGCAGCTTTCTCTTAAAACACTTTCAACAAGAAAAACAAGCAAAGAAAGTAAGATATTTGTATAAATAGTATTTGTACAAATATTAACAAATACCAAATCCAAAATACATACAACAGAAATAGAATAGGACATTCTAACCCTAACACCTTGTTGTGAAGGTCAAGTTTGTGTGACAGCACGGGGGGGGGGAGAGCTTCTTTGTGTACCAGGTAAAAATGGAGGTGACCAGGATTACAACAATGCCACTGAGGTCCCAGTATTCAAAGATACAAAGGAATTCATTCACTCCCATTTTTCCTGAATAACGTGGTCTGACAGTATTCAGGCCACTGAACAAACGATATGTGCCCATTTATCTCCGAGTACTGAACTCAGTCTATTAATATGAACGTCTGGCAGCAGAATTCCTCACATAGGTTCTGTGACCATCAATCATGGCACCAGCCCTGGTTTGTCCCATGTCTTAAAGAAAAAAAACCCAAACGGTTAATTCTTGTGAAACGTTCCACACCGAACATGGCGGGTTATCCTGCTGATGGGCCTTCCTTTACCTGATCAGACGACATTCTCAGCTGTGAGGTGACAAACGTCCTGATGCTAGGCCTCAGGAACCTCGCCATGGTTGACAGCCACACCGGAACTCGTCCACCAGCGAACTTGTCCTTGTCCACCAAAATACACAGCAGGACGGCGCCATTGTCAGCCCGACGCGGGGGGAGGAAAGCACCAGAGTTCTGGCACCACAGCGAGAATCGTCGACGAATACCACATTGTACATCGATACTGTTATTTAAAACACATTTTTCACGTGTAGTTAGTATGAAGTAGTCATAGTGTACACGAGAACACGACCCCCCCGATTTGTGTTCAGTAATGGTATGGTCGTTAAAAAAAACAGCGTGCGTGAACCACCAGCACGTTGTTACGTAGCGACTGACGTTCGGTTTTCAGTGGGTAATGAACTGACGTTTGTTGTTGATTTAATGCTTTGTATTTATTATTTGCATTTCATTCACTGATTGAATTAATATTTCCTCCCTTTCGTCTGCGTGTGTCACGTATTGCATTTAGTATTGTAAATATGATGAATTTATTTTCTTTTATTTCTTTAGTCATAGTTCATTTTTATTTTTAGTTTGTGTTTAAGCTGTTTTTGACACACACATTATATAGGGCGAGTGTGCAAACACACACTTGTGTTTTGTTCAACCAACGCGAACCTTCGGTGTGTGTATGCAATAAAATACAAACTAAAGCATGTTAAAGCCAAAAGAGGCATTGAGTTGTAGTTCTACTACTCTACACTGCTTTTTCCAAAACGAATTTTGTTGGACAATAGTTTCTTATATTGAAAGTACCCATGCTGCGGTCAATTTAGTCAATTTAAAAGTTCTATGGAACATACTTAAAATATAGGTAAAGGAAACGTTTGTCTTTTTAACGTGGTCTTCACTTCACTGGGTTGCAGGTCTCTTGCCTGCTCCAACTTCCCAGTGTGATTACCTTCTCTTCTCAAACAAAAGAAGGTCGCGCTGAATCCACCAATGTACAACTAAGAAATGTTTTCAATGACTTTATTCAATGCAGCAAAGAAAGTATATGCACCCCTCCTGGAACAAATCAAACACTGGCTTTTGCGGTGAAATTAACCTCACAGACCCTTCTGCCTCAGATCACCTTGAAATAATTTGCTTGCTGAGCAAATCAAGAGAAGAAACTAAGATACACCATCAACTAAAAATTTCAAACCAACATTCAACAGTTTTTTTTTCTCCCCACAATTCACTTATACAATATTATTCTACTCATAATAGTTACATATATACAGGTATGGTTGGACCCTGGTCCGCAAGTAGGTGCATTACAAGTAAAATAACCCAAACACACACACACACACACACACACACATTTAAAAAAAAAAAAAAAGTCTGCACTACTCTGTTGTCAGCTGCAAAGACAATCAGGCACATTTTATCAGCATGATAAAGCATCTTAAATTGGGGACGAAGCTTTGATTTCATGTATTTTCTCTCAACCGTGTCTGGAGATACTGAAGACATAACAGATGCACTCTGCGGAAAATTCCTATTCTGGCCTGTGTGTCTGTAAGAACAGTGTCATGATTCATTGGCCTCCCTCCCATGCCCCCCACCCCTCCAAAACTTGCAGAATTCAGTGTGATGAAACATTTTCTTAAAAAAGATGATGTCTAGAAGTTTCAATTTGTACAAAAGAAGGACGTCGTCACAAATGAACAAAAAAAAAACTACAGTCTGCAACAATGTGCTCTGACAGATGCTTCTGTTGAACACACATTGCCCAGATGTGCCGCTGTCCGGAAACGTTTTTTTTCTCATCAAGGCTGCCATGTGCTGATAAGTTTTGGTTTCGTTTCAAAGAAATATTCAAAAGGGAACTAGATGGTGGGCATGTAAAGGAATTACTAAAACAAGATAAAACATGATGAGGGGTAGGAAAGGACAGGGGTGCATCACAGGGCCAGGAGGGGTCTGCGGAGGCCCTTTGGAGGAGACGGCGCTCGCCGCTCCCCCTTCCAGCCCCGTCAGTCCTGCTTGACGCTGCCCAGCGCTCGGAGGCGCTCCAGAAGGGGCGGGTGTGAATAATGCCACATGGAGAACAACCAGTCAGCCACTGGGAAGCCCAGATTGTCCTTGTTGAGCTTAATGAGGGCAGAGTAGAGCTCTGAGGCTTTGCCCATGCCGCGTGCAAAGGCATCTGCCTGAAACTCAAACCTGCGACTCAGGACGGTCAGACAGAAGGACAGGAGCTGCAGGGACAGAACACGGTTCCAGTCAAAACAACAGCACATGTGTGACTCATGTGTCCCACGTGTGAACAACTCACCTCGTTGTACGGAGAAAAGATGAACTGGAAGATGATCATCAAGCCGATGAGCGTCGGCTGGCTGTCGTTGAAGCCGAAAGCTACAAACAACTCCTTTCGTCCGATAAGCGCAGCGAACAGGGAGAAGCACAAGAAGGAATTCATCTGGAGAAAGGACGAGATGAGACGTCAGCTCCATTCGTCCAGCATCGGAACATCTGCGTTCCGCGTGTGGTGGCGATGCTCCGGCGAACACGTCGACTCACCTGACTAATGACGATGTTCTTCACGGTGTGGCCAAGCTTCCAGTGGCCCAGCTCGTGACCGAGCACGGCGAGGATCTCTGGGTTATTGCATCCTTGTTTCTTGTTCTGTCGTGTAAATAAGAACGACACGTCTGAACAGGATCTGTGCTGTGTGAAAGCGTCTGTGGTTGTTTCTACACCGGGTGCGGCGATTTAAAATCAGACCAACTGATGCGTTCGTCACCTTGGGCTTGGCCTTCGATTCGCTGGGCATCTCTTCGCTGTCCGGCTGCTCCGGCTGCGGCTCTCCACCCTTGTTGAGAGGAGAGTAGTCCTCCAGCAGGGTGTCAAACAGAACAATACGCTTGTTCTTGAAGAACCCATAGAAGTATGCGTTGCTGTGCGAGGAGCGCTTGGAACCTGCAAACACGGGACAACTTTCAAACGCAATAAGCAACGCGACTCTACGACCAACTCAGCATGAGGGAAAAAAACATCAAATGTAAAATGAATGAAATGGGCGGTTCATACTTTACCTTCAACAACATACACCTTAGTGAGGGGGAAGCTGATGCTCTTGGCCATAGCCTCTATCTCCGTCTTCAGCTCTCCTTCCGGCAGAGGTGTGAACTTGTCAAACAGTGGTGCAATGTAATCAGCATAGATGGTCACAAGTACCTGAGAATGAAGAGAAGAACCTTTTCATTCATTACAAGCTCACACATTTCAAGGGCAACAGGTCCATCCATGTGTGGAACACTCACCAGCGAAACACCTAACGTGAAGAGCCAGGCATAGATGAAAAAGTAGTCGCCACCAATCTTGATGATGTACAGGAGCAGCGAGGTGACAGGCAGCAGGATGCACTGCGTCACAGCAAACTTCTTCACCGCATCTTTAAGGAAGAAGCCCAGGGTCTGAGAGCAAGATATGAGATATTAACATAAAGATTCAAAACAAGGAACATGTTGCATCCTCCTGTCACCTTTCCACAGTACCTGCTGGTTGAAGCCGTGCTTCTCCTCGATGATGAATGTGTTGTACAAACTCCAGGGAAGCCCAGTTAAAGCGCTGAACAGGGTTGCAAGTGTCAGAAAAACGAGGGACTGAGTGATCTCATACTCCGGGCCGAATCCAAAGCGGGTGGTGACTGAACCGGCCACGTCCCACAGAAAAGGGATTCCACCCAAAAGAAGAATCAGCTTGAAAGTAAAGAAGAAACACACACCGATCACCCTGTCTCTTTGCTTTCACTGTGGACCGGTGTGTTCAGTCCTGTCTATCTTACCGTTCCTTCACTCTCAGAATAGAGTCCAGACCAGAAGCTGAAGTTGCTTTTATCCAGCTGATAAAGACGTGACTTCTCAAACGTTTCAGAGTCCATGATCTTCCCCAACTCCTGTGGCACATGTGTTGTCGATCTGTATATGCTTCGCTGTGGAGGACAGAGAAGCAAGTTTATTTTCCTGACAATATTTATTCAATCGATCAAAAACAGACATGTTTTTCGTCTGTCCATTTTAGGCAGATTGACAAACTTATGAAATGAAGCTACTGCTACTCATTCATCTTTAATTAGTCCTGTTAGTCTATCATAATATCATGTTCTTTGGCTCATGTGCTGTAAAACACGCCATTTTTTGCTTCCGTTTATATAGTAGAAATATCTGTATTCGTAGAACCAACACATGTAGTCACATCTAATATCGTCTTATTTAACATCAGCCTGTTGGATTGACTGGTGAACTCGTCGCCTCATCATAATGAAAGAGAAATGTTAGCAGTTGTAATTTTGTTACTCGTGAATAACGACCAACTTACCTGTCGATATGCAAGATATGCTTCCCATAGATACACCGTCCACGAAAAGCCCAAGACAGCATAAAATATCTGCCTCTCCACAGGCAGGTCGCACAGACTTTCGACCATCTTTGGTCTGTTTTCGGTCTGTTGCTGGAGCGGGGGTAACTAGCTTAGCCGTCAACTAGCCTGACTGGTGGTTTTAAGCTAACTTACGTTAGCTTCAACGCCGCACAAAACAAGACAGGGAAAACACCGAACAGAGGGAAGAAGTTTGGAAGATCAGCAAATGCCCAGAGAAATATAAAATGGGAGATCTTTAACAACACTTCCCATTCCTACATGAGGGCTTTTACTGCTCATGCACCTCCATTCATGTGAGCGAGCCCGTTGTTAAGTGCGGCGGCATAATGTGTCCGGACAGAAAGGAGTCCACAAACGAAGGTTCCAGATGTGGTTTATCTTCGTTTTTGGGAACCAGTTCTTCATTCAAAAATAAGTAAGGACACATAATATACAAGACTCTTATGAACGTACTTAACTATTTACAAGGTCCACAATCATTTTGATTTCCTTAAGTTGCTGGTTAAAAAAAAAAAGAAAGAACAAGACAATCACAGAAAAAACGTTGATTCCGTGTTAATTTATATTACACAATGGCGTAATACCATTTTCTAACAAAAAAAACTCGAGCAAATTAAACGTTAAAGTACTCCCTAAGTACTTCCTTCCCAGAAGAGTCAAAACTCACATCTCTCTCTCTCTCTCTCTCACACACACACACATACACACACACACACACACACACACACAGTGATGCCAGTGTCCAGAGAACAGATTTTACTGGAAAGAAATGAGACGATTAACTGATATTATTATTATAATTTATGTAAAACTGCATTTTATCACAGCGTCCCTTATAAACCAGTTATTATAAATAATAAACAAGCGTAACTACATAATCCACAAGCATTCACTATCTCAGAAGAACATGAATGCAGACACTTAAGGACTTTAACATGATAAATGTTATAAAAGTCATTCAGTCTCTCTTTTTTTTATTTCAAAAACACCTTTCAATAATCGCATCCACTTGTGTGTTTGACTGGTAGGTCCTCGGAGTGGAATTATCACAGACAATAGATGTTAAACAAGTCGAGTCTGGCTCTCCTCATTTATTCAATAAAAACTAATTTCACATATAACTGAGCCCTCCTAGTTTTGTGCTGTTCTACAATCTGTTTCCAGAGGAAATACACATCCAAGAACTCATATTTGGGATTTAAGTTCATTTCCACATATACTCTTACTTTTTTTTTATTAGAAAGTGTTACACACATGTATGCCAAACTTCAGTCCACTGCATCCCCACACTGATGTAATAAAACTGACCTGAAAAACAACCATACATACTCCTCAGGAGGATTTTAGGAAGGAAATGTTTCAGTCGAAATATACACAAGTGAAAAGGCCTTGCAATACACTACTGACCATTTCTACCAATCTGAAAATCTGTACATAGATCTGGGAGAAGTACAGTATATACACTTGCAATCGTGAGTAAACATAACAGGTGTTGTGTCTTTAAAATAAAAAAAAATGGTTCAGATGTGCACTTTTACTTCAATGTGTACTTCTATGTCTTCAGTTTGGCAACAAACACATAAAAATTAATACTACCATCAATGAAGGGAGAAAAAATACTAGTAGACCTTTTGTGAAAATACAAAGCAAATTGCTATAGCTGTGACAAAAAGGTGCTCAGATCATCTTAGCTCCCGAGTATCAGTTTGCTGTTGTTGGTGTCTGATGGAAAGAGCTCAGGCAGGGTGGTGGTGCACACAGGTCGCCCCAAGACCACCACGGGCCTGAGGTACTGGAGCTGTTTGATGGCCAGGTCCCCACACCCAGCCAGGGCCTTGTCCAGGATGGACTTCAAGTTTTGGACAGACGTGAAGTCCCCAGTCATAGCATGGGGCTTCAGCGGGGAGGAATGAGAGCGTTTGCTGCGGGTGTGGGAGATTCCCAGCTGGTTGTTCTCCTTGACCGAACAACTGCGTCTGAACACATCTCGCCGTTTCACCAACACCGCGTTTTTGTCTTTCGGGGCCGTATCTTGTATGAATTTGAGGAACGAGGACTCGAAGCCGATCGGTTTGTATGCAGCAATGTCAAAAGGACGCGGCGAGGCGGTACGAGGCTGAGTGTCTTTCAAGTTTGACGGCTGGTCGGACAGTTCGTTTTTCCGTTTTAGCGGCTGGCGAACATGTAACTGAGCGCACCTGTTCGATGTTTTGTCTTTGTTGCCCGCCGCGTCCGGGAGACCCTCCTCGGCCGTTAAGAGCAGAGGGCACGGCGGGGAGAGGTCGACGGTGAGGTGACGAAGAAGAGGTTTGATTTGATCCAGACTCAACTTCTCGTCCTGTTTGTGCGGCGTGGATGCAGCCGACTCTTCGGCGTGCCCGCCGGTGCTCGGTTCTCCGTACAGCACATCATCTGCACCGACGAGGACGCCGTTCCTCTCGACAGGCGGGGGCTCCTCCTGCTCCTCGGGGAACTCCAGTGGATCACGACGCTCCTCCTCCTGTTTCTCGGCCTTGATGGTGTGCAGGCTCACGGGTGCCGGCTGCCCTTCGGGGTTCTCAGACTCCGGCTGATACTCCATTTTGCAAACGCCATTCGGGGTACACTCTCCCGAGGCGGTCGGCCGAGCCGACTTCCTCTGAATCAGTTCCTCCAGCTGCTCTGCATTTAGAATGAGCTTGTCGACGTTCTTTACGAGGTCCTCTCGACACATGCGGTGAACGCTCCGGTAGTGCCGTTGTAAGCTCCGGGTGTACATGACAACAGAATCGCAGTCTTGGACCATGCACGGGTAGGCCACGGGCAAACACCGGTCTTGGCACATTTGCAAAGCTTCTTCATGAGATCGAAAGACAAAGCGGCTGAAGGAATTCCTTCTGGATTTTTTTAGGGGACCAGGGACTTGTTTCTCCTCGTGACCGTTCTCGCCCCTTTGCTCCGGCTGGTGGATCACTTCAGGCTTCGGACTCGTTCTCCCGGGCTCTGTCACAGGTGGACCAGGTTCCTCTTTGTGGGGACTCTGTGGTGTGACGATAAGCTTCTTCTGGCATCCGATGGACTTTTTGTGAGTGCTCTGTAGACGTACCACCAGTGAGTCGTAGTACTCGCAGTGGCTGTACAGCGTGTGTTTTTTAAGGGCCTCGTTGTGGGTGAATACTTTCGTGCAGCCTTCATACTTGCACCTGATTAGCTCGGGTGGTTGTGAGTGGGAATCTCGAGTGTGACGGACGAGGCTGCTTTTAAGGTGGTAGGAGGCGTGACAGTTGGCGAAGTGGCATTTGTACTGGGGCTGAGGCTCATCGGAGTTTGGGAGAGGCCTTTTCTTGGCAGGCTCCTTCTTCATTTCCGGGCTGTGATGCACATCGACGTCTTTCTCCAACAGGAGCTGAGAGCGGTTGTAATGGTGAGTTAACTGCAGGTGGCGCACAAGGCCTCCCTGCGTGGAAAAAGCGGCGTCGCAGTTTTTGGCTACACAATGAAAGGGTTTACTGAATCTATCCAGCATATAGCAGAGATTACTTTTGGCCACCAGACGTCTCGTAGTCCGGACCTGTTGTGTGCTCCCGTTCTCACTTTCGGCCTTCTGCCCGCCGTCCTCCTCTCTGCTCTCCGTTTCCTCCTCTCCGTCTTCTTCCGATGGACACTGATTGTCACTGCTTTGTCCATTTTCAATGGTACTAGCTTCTTTCTTCTCGTGTTGGCTGTCCGACCCGGGGGCGTCTTGATCGCTCGCTTTGGGCGTGTGGTTGGTCCGGTGCTGAGGGCTGCTGTGGTTTGCGGGGCTGGCGGCTTTGTTGGCGTCGTGCCGCGCGGAGCCGCAGGTTAATCTCTCCACCATAGCTGCGCTGTAGTTGTGTGCCTGCATATAGTGGGCCTTCAACACGTGTTTCTCTCGGTGACTCTTGGAACAAAGCTGGCACATGTAGGGCTTGAACGACGTGCTTTTCAGAGACGTCAACCTTTTGGCCTGCTCGTACGTGCGGCCATGGAGGTTGTGGTAATGGCGCAGTAAGCTGTAGCTCTGTGCGGTTCGAAAGCCGCAACCCTTCGCCTCACAGATGTAAGGCTTGGCGGTGGCTAACGACTCAACGTGGCTCTCTGCTCTAACAGCTGCAGACGTATGCTCGGGGGGATTTATTTCCTCCCCAGAGAGATGCCGGGGTCTGTTGGGGAGTGATGCAACAGGGGCCTTTTCTGAGACTTCCCGCTGAGGAGACACGGGTAGGGAAACTAACTCTTGGGAGGAGAGAAGTGGCTCGTCTGGTGCAGTGTGAGAGGGGGTGCAGTTGAGATCCAGTTGACTGAGCCTCATCAGAATTTCCTTCAGAGTGTCATTTTTCGTCGGGTTTGAAGAGTTTGTTTTGCCGTTAATGGGACTGCTTCCTTCTTTACCAGCCACAGGTGAAGTCGCGAGCTCATTTTTCCCCTTTTCCTCAAGGTCTGGCTCCGTTTCTGTCTTTATTTCTTTGGACTTTGAGCCCCGTTCTTTGTCGTGTTTGTGTTCTTTATTCTCCAATTTGAGGTGTTCGGGATGGGCACATTTCAGATGCCGCTGGACGTCTCTGGCTCTGGAAAAGGTCATGCCGCACTTCTCGAATCCACAGGTGAACTTACTGCCGTCGAAACACACCGCCACCAAGGTCATCGACCCTTTGGGCTCTTTGCTGGCGGTTTGCGGTTGCAAAGAGGAGGCACAAGTCACAGAGGGGGAGGGAGGTTTCTCACCTTTTAAAATCTCTTGTGAAATGCCTGGACCGTAATAGTGTGTTTGCGCATTGAAAACAGTCCTGGTAAGTTTCCGCTTTGCCCTCCTCTGAGCCTCAAAGTCATCCTCAGAGAACGTGATGCCGTGTGTGGATAAATGCTCTACGAATTCCTTTTTAGACAGGTAGTACTTTTTACAGTCCGGGCCAGAGCAGGTGAACGCTGCATCCCGGAAATGCTGTGCCTCGTGGTGATAAATCTGCCCCAAGTCAGAGTAAGTGACGTAACAACCCGTGAGCTCGCACTGGTAGTTGAGGTGACAGCCGTGGGTTTGTTTGTGTGCTACAAGTTCATTGGAAGTACTAAAGCGGGCGCCGCAGCCCGTCACCACACAGGTGTACGGGTGATCGCCGTAGTGAACCCTCCTGTGTCTGCGGTGATGGTAAGACGAGACCAGGTGGCGCCTGCAGAACACGCACTTCTCCCGCTTGTCTCTCATCTGATGGAAATACTTCACGTTCTCGTCGCCTTTATGCTCCGACTTCAGGTGGACATACAGGTACTTGGAATGTTTAAAGGTTCTGGCACAGCCGGTTCCCGGACACGGATACTCATCCCGGTTCTGCATGTTAAAGTGCTGGGCGATGTACTCGAAAGTCACGTGCTCGTCGTCGTCCGCATGCTTCTCTTTGACGGACTTGGCTTGCTCCACAATGTGCGTCAGTACGTCGGGGTCGTGTGTGGATTTGTAGTACAGCATTAAGGACGGGTCGATGGTGATCTCACCTGGTTCTCGGTCGTCATCGTCCTCATCCATCGGTGCGGGTAAGTCCTCTGTCTTGATGCTGACTTTGGAAGGACTCCCTGCGCTCTGAATGTGCTGCCTCATGTGGGGAACCAGATTCTTGCGGCTCTTGAACCTCACCAAACAAACGGGGCAGGGGTGGTCCTTGTCCTGCGCGTGTCTTTTGGAGTGATGGACAATCTGTGTGTCGGTGATGGACCTCTTGCAAAGCCTACAGCACAGCTTGTTTGTCGCCGTCCCTGGTTCTTCTTTGACCGGCGCTGAATCGAGGGTCTGGTCTTTACTCTGCTGCTCGTGACCAACGGTTCCACTTAGACGATTCATGTGCTCAGATTCTACGTTTGCGGTGTTTCCTTGCTGCTCTGCTTGTGTCCCACTCTCCTGTTTGTACACAGCCTCTTCCTCTTCACCTTCTGACTCGGGCGTCAACCCAAGAAGGGAGACGCAGTGATACTTCAGCGTCTTCCAGTCCCAGAATTCAGGGTCAAAGGGCCAATGTGCTTTCAGAGCTAGTAGTAATTCACAGCGTAGCGAGTTGGGAATAACCGCACTCTCCTGATCATACTTCTGATCCGGGCGCAAGTAGATCTCCTCAAGGCAAATGAAGACCTGCTGGCTGGGGCCGAGCAGGAACTCTGTGAGTAAACAGGCACGCAACACTTCGAGGTCGTCTGGGAGAAGGCAGGACACCGTTTTACAGACGGTGATCCTTGTTTCGGTGTCATCCTGCTTTGGCAGTAGGAGGGCTTTGACGCACAGTTCCACTGAGGCCGCGTTTCCCAGTTCCTCTGCCTGAAAAGTACAAGAATGACAATGAAGAACCACTAAAAAAATGTGAATGCATGTCGGCAAACAGAAATAGAATAAAAACAGAAAAGTACTTTAAATCATCCCATCAGGGAAATTCGAGAAAGAATTACGAGCAAATGTGGAAAGAGAATTGAACAACACTTAACATATTTGTTTTAAAAAGGAACGGGTACAGATGTGCAGTTGTTCAAATGTCTAAGTAGATCCAGTTAATTCCATTTACAGTTTCTGTGACGTAGAGGTGACCATACAGACTCACCTCCGCCTGAATAACACGAACCAGGTAAAGCAAATGGTGGACTGTTTTGGCAATGGCGCCCAGCTGAAGGCATCTTTCCAGAAGAGACACGACCGACGGGTCGATCTTCCTCTGAAGTTTGCTCCACAACAGAGTTAATTCCCTGTGAACAAACAACACGGGAGACTTAACAACACACAGCAAAGCAGCTCTGGAGTCACTGACAGATGAATAATTCACATCGGACTGTGGTCGTACGTGCACTCCGGCCCCCAGCGGACCACTCACCAGGAGCAGTAAAGGCTCTGCTGCTGAAGCTGCTGTGTCAGGAAAGTTGTGCACAAGATGAAGCCTGTGTTCTCCTCTCCCTCCGTCTCAAGGTTACATGTGATCTCCAGCACATCCTTACAATCCAGTCTGGATATCTGTTGGAAAAGAACAGATGTTTACTGACTGCATGGAAATGACAGGGGGGTGGAAACCTAGTGTAAAAGGAAAAGTCCCTTCTAGGGTCATAAAGTAAAGTAAACATCACTGCATTTAGGTGCAACTACTGGGAAATATTCTGAGTCTGAGTCTTCCAGGGAAAAACCTGAACTCACATGCAATGATGGTAAATGTCATAAAAAAAACAGAATTGCGGTCCACTGTCACAGAAAACCAAACGTCCATTCTGATCACACAGCGGCAAAAGGCAGAGTGACAGAGACAGATGGTGAAAAGAGGAAACAGCCTGGTTAAAGAATGATAAGCAAGAAAGAATCAAGTTCCACCAACGGCGGCGGTTTAAATACCGCATGAAACGCAAACACTCTCTGTTGTCTCAGTCAACCGTCGACTGATCGATCTCAGAATCAGGGACGGGACATGACGATGACTTCAGAAAAGACGGCGTTCCATCTGAGCGTGAATTTTCTACTTCTATTTTTGGACAAAGTGCCGGCATCGGTTAAAAATAGGCACCTATATATATATATTTATGTAAGAAAGGACTAAGTTGAAAATGTAACCCAGTTTCTGATCAGTTTTCGCGTCAATTCGGATATTTGGGCAGTGAAATGCAGAGCGTGTGTGCGCGTGTGAGCGGATGCCACGAGAGAATGTTCTTGTTCAGTCTCTGACGATGTCACAGACCATCAGTGTTTTATAGCACGTTCAAACACTGAACGGTCTGTAAAACCTAATTAGGGAAGAGACAGAATCATTCACCCAGGGGTGTGAATTGGTCCAACAACTCTGTGCCACTGTGTTGCTCTCTGGAGTTTCAGGAATCCAATTGGTTCATTAGTAGCTTTACTTCAAAATGAAGCCTTAAATTGTCACCATGGAAACAAAGACGACCTGAGTATCCCAGGTGTGAACGTTGAGCAAAAACGGTGAACTGGGTTAATACCTCCATGATGGCCTCTTCGTTTGGTAGCAGGTGACAGAGCAGGGAGACAAATGTTTGACGAAACGTAGCTTGGTTTGATATGAAGTTGCATTCTGTGCAAGCTTTGGCCAGCACCACCGCTTTGGCCACTTCGCCCATCTTCTCCAGGTGTTTCACCCGCATCTCCATGAAGCCCTCACCCTCCAAGCTGATGTATGCATCAACTGCAGAAAAAAAAAATCTTATTAGCAAAGTAGCAGAGAAATGCTAAAAAAAAAAGCCTGGTACTGCTATTTCAAAATAAAATGTCCCAGATTAGCCACTGTAGCTACTTCGCTACCTTCTTCTTGGATGGTGGGTTGCCCGGTGAGGAGGGAGGTCAGGACCGGGTTGCTCCATGCTCCTCCCTCTCCTGTGATCTGGAGTAAAGCTTGGAGGTCTGTGCTTCCATACTGTAGCAAGGTGTCGTGGGCAATCTGGAATGAACAACAACAGAAACAGGAACAGGGTTGTTGTTGGTTTTTTTTGCTGTTGCTGATATTTTTAAATCAGAATTTCGTGCTTTACTGCTCAGCAACGCACCTACGAACGCACACTGGCAAAAAGAAGACGCACCTGAACAGACTGGTGGAACTGAAGCCAGGCCTCAAATGGGATTTCATTTTCAGGAACTGACAGAAACAGTTCAAAACAGCTCCTGCAACAGATACCGTTCTTTAATTGACAACAATTCAAACTGACCACAAACACACTTTTGGAATCAAACACTGTGGTTCATCCAAACCACATGACAGTCTTCAGTCTGCCAAAAAGGATCTGTGTGTCTCTACTGTTGGTTTGTTTGTTTGTTTGTTTGTTTGCCCAGCTGTCGATCTGAACAGAACTTGGCGGATGCCAAATGACTTCTATTCATTAAATGCAGCGTTTCTTCCCACAACGGCGGCTGCTGCTGCTGCTGCTGATATTGAAGTTGTAAAGGACAGGAACTAAGTGTTAACACTGCAAATGCAAATATAGATGCACTTTGCATGTTACTGCTTTTAACCTGTGGATTTAGCCACAACAGTTTGACTTCATTACCGGCTGCGCGCAACAGCCTGACTAAATGAAAACATTTTGCGTCTGTGTACGAATTGTGTGCAACTTCTCCTGTCCACGTCGATTTCAGACAACAGCATCAGGCTGGATTATTATCTGTTGAGAGCAGGGATGGAGTCAAACTGTTGGATGCAATTGTTTTACTTTCAACAAGAAAGTGTGAGCTCCAAATTCATGTGATTCGTAACGCTATGTAAATAATGTCGCTATCTTTCTGGCTGATGTTGTTTTCTTTTATATTGTAAATATGTTTGGTACATTTGTACCGGTCATTCCGGCTGGTTGTCATCTGGGACTTGTGACGGGCAGGTTGGAGGGTGCAGCCCTATAAAGATTTGTTGCCTGGTGAAGATTATCAAGGGACTCCTTTATGTTGTTTGCTTCGTGATTTGTCTTTACGTGGAAGGGTGTGGTGTGGTATGGTAGCACATACATCAGGTCAGAGCTAAAGACAGATAAAACAAGAGATAAATGTTACAGTGCAGTGTGAGATACTGATCAGAAGCCTCAGGTTTGATTGAATAATAAGCAGCAGCAAACACGTACATTTTCAGCTGCGATTTATATGAACTGAGAGCTGATTTAAACTAAGGACTAACTAACTATGGATCAGCGACTCACTGCTTCAGTCGTTGACTGTCACACTCATGTGACTGGGTGGTAAGAACAAGCCAACGGAGAATGAGCAGACTGATGATTTGCCAGTACTCACAATGCCAGTCTCTTCAAAACAAGGGCCACTCTGTCTGATTCGGCGGTGAGGTGGGATCGGGCTGCAGAAAAGCAGTTTATGGACAGGCAGTAGACCTCCAGAAGAGGAAGACCATGGTCCATGGAGTTCCTGCTCCCAGCATAGTGCATCAGCGCCTGTAACACACAGTCAGGTATGAAAACAGACCCTGGCCTTTTCAAAGCATCAGCAGCAGAAAACCACATCAGGAAGGGGATCAACAGGGGCTTTCCTCTTCAGGGAGTGACCCGTCTACCTGACTGATCCCTGCTGACGCTCTGTCTGGCTTTAAGTGCAGCTGATTGGGCCTGAGGGGACTTGCCAGTGCAGCATGAAAAAGGGAGTGGTTTTATGTGACAACACATGCTTTGCCAATTTTTAACATATCATTCTCTGAATTATACAGTTGTAAACATTAAATTCAGTTGCGTTCTGCACTAAGCAGAATGTAGTAGATATTGCCTCGTCTAACAAACGTCTCCAGGCACAGATAAGTCAAAATAAAGGTGTCTAAACTGTCTGCCAGCTGGCACACTCATTAATTGAGCAGAGCACTATTCAAAACACAGGAGACTGGTTTGCCAGGTTGGTTGATGTGCCCACAGAGGGACCAGAATAATTCCCTGCAGCCTAAATTTAACATACGCTGTCTAAGGGGAGCTTCAAAAAATAAGATCTCAGCCCTGGAGACCCAAGTCGGCACGCTAATTACATCGGGGTTACTTCCAATTTACTCTGCGTCAACAGTAGCGATCTAATCTTTAATATCTGCCCCAAACAAATGGAGTCGTTGCGTCAAGCACTTCTTCAATACTGTCCCAATTAATCATTCTTTAAAAGATCACGGATAATGATGGATAATGAAGTTATACGAGTTCGATCGTATCCGTAATTGGAGTTCAGTGCTGCTCAGCTTGGAAAAACTGGCATCGCTGTTTGACACATATAGTACACTGTTTGTGTATATCTCCATTTTAATCATTTGTTCATCACTTATTCATGTATTGTCCCTTCCATTTATTGCCTTTAACATTGATTTTATTACAGGTATTTAGCCAAGTGGTATCTCAGTCTTTGCATCTGAGTATTCTGTATCGAATGTTGTTAGCAGCGTTGCCAGGTGTACGATGGTTATCATACTTGTGTGATCATTTGGCCCTCTGGATGTTGTACTATCAATAATCCTCCCAACGAGCCGATGCAATGCTTTGGTCATTCCGTGAATGTCTAGTTGGACCAGTCACTCAGACAAACCGAAGCAGTTACTGCTGCATACATCATCGGTCCTGTGACTCTTTACGCTTCAAAACAAAGATGTTAGATAATTCACCTCATAATACGATAATTTGGAGTCTCTGGCACGATAATCCTACATCATAATCCTTCCCAACTGGCAAGACTGGTGGTTAGTGGTTATGATAACCTGATAGTAAAAGTGTGTCTGTCTTTAATACAAAAAAATTATCTTTGATATTTATAATATCAGGCAGTCTGCAAGTTTTACCCCTGACACTGTCTTACTTACTGTGCTGATATAGTCTCTAACAAACGTTTTATACAGGATAAAATTAATTTTAAAAACATAGGCTATAATGCTTATTATTAGCATAGTTATATAATATAATAGAGCAACTAGAAGATATGAAGTCTTTCTAATAATGAGTAATAATGATGATAATGAGTGACTAGCCAAACGAGCTACAATGTGTAGATAAACATAGGGCGCCCCGCCCCAAACACTTGCAATATGACAAGCTGTTTAAAACTGTTAACCTATGGATCGGGTTGCATGATTTTTTAGATTTTCATATTTCACGGTGACTTTTAACACAGTAACAACGTTAAAACAGGAAAATGTCGCTCAGCTGACATTGCACACACGGTACTTGTCATTAGCTGTGCGTAACGGTGTTTGCGCGATAAATGGAAAAAAATATGCAAGTTTCGGGCAAGAACTCCAGCTACTGAATGTGTCCTAGACTAACCAGAACCAAGCAGTTTGCTATCCAACCAGCAGCAGTTGCAGATTATCTTGCAGCTTCCGAGAAAAACAATCCGGGCTGAGCAAGGTAGCAGCACGGTAATGCTAGCGTCAATGTATACATTACCTGACAGAAGTTGTCGCAGTACTCAGTGGAGGATGATATGGATATTTCTTGCTGCCTAAGTACATCTTCGAAGGCTCTCAGTGTGGCCAACAGCGTTTCCATTGCAACCAGGGTGTCCTCAGCCGTATCCAGGCCCCGGTCGCTCCATTCGTGCTCTGGTTCGACATTATTCTCCGCCATCTTCCCTCTCCTCCACGGCGCGTATGCAGTGCAGTCTACCGCCGCCTTCAAGCGCTGTGGGAATATTTACATATGTCAGCGCCATCTGAAAACCGGACGTAGTGAGACGATATTCAAATTAGTTATCATGTTAAAACCATTGCTGGAAAGTTAAAATATGTTAAATGACTCTGTAATATATGTACTACGTCCCAAAGTTTTGAGTGAAGCCACATTTAATGAGCATTACACGGTGACTGACGTTACATTAATTTTATAAGCACACGGAATAGTATAATAATATATGAATGCACACAAAGAGTGCAGGCATTGTGTTTTAACTACTGACAATTATCTACGACTTCATGGCAGTGACAAGACTGAAATTGGAGAATTACGAGGAGCCAGGAAGGCAACACGTCACCTACTTGATCACATGATTCTGTCTGAAAATAACAGAGTGCATTTGTTAGCCTTAAATAGCACTTTGAACAGTTTGTAGTTCGTTTTTGTCTAAAATATTACGTGCAAATGTGAATATGAGTAATCGTTGGTTTGCTCTTTATATACAGAACGTCATCACCTATCATTTTAATGTGGTGTTTGCTGTCCTCTATCGGTAAATCCGTATACTACAGTTACCTCTCGTGACCCGGAAGTAGAATTATCCTTTTCAGCCGCATGTGTTGACGGTAAGTGCGTGTCAACGAAACCGTGCTTATGGTTTTATACAGTAAAACCGCGAAATTCTTGATATTTCGAAGCCTCTCCTCTTCTCCTCTCTTCTTATTTCGACGCTTAACGTGTTGAACAGTTGCTAGCTAAAACATCCAGTTGGACTTGAACACACAGATTTGACGTGTTTCGTCCACTTTACTCGCCCATATATCGAGTAAACAAACCATACATCTATAAATATCTACATGGTACTCAAGTGCTGATCTTTGCAGTTCACCATGGGAAAGGCCAAACGACCGACAAAGCACTCGAGTAGCAAGAAGAAGCACATTGCAAAGACATGGAAGACAAAACACAGGACGAAGGACCTGGACCAGATCCACGCTGACATGGACCCTGTGGCAACAGAGAAACTGTTAAACCAGGATCTGGACTATACTCAGACTGGATCTGCACAGAACTACTGTCTACACTGCGCGTAAGGACCCAGATTGGCTCCACAGAGCTTGTTGAAATTAAACAAACTTTTTTTTTTTTTTTTTAGAATGCATTCACATCAGATGAGTACCTGATGCATGTTTGATGTCACACATAGATTGAATGTTACGTACAGATTTTTACAGTAAAGCTTCATGTCTTTCAGGAAATATTTTGTGAATATATATGCTTTGAGTGATCATCACAAGACTAAAGTGCACAAAAGACGGTAAGGCCCAAAATATTGTCACTTCCATGTCGGGTTTCACCAGTTAAACTTTTGCAGTTCAAATACGGACATTTATGTCTTAGCGTTTCTGTGTCAAGGAAAGTTTTGGGTATTATTTCATGTGTAAGCCATGTTTGCAACAAAATTTAGTCAAGATGTACATTTACTGAATTTGAATTAAACATGTAAGTTCCACTATTCAGAACGAAGCATGTATGGCAACTGAGTAACAAACGAGTGCTAAAGCAACTTGATAAATATCAATAAGTGACTTTGTAAGAGTTCCGTCCTCGATTCGTCAAACAGTGTTGTATGAGGTGCGGTAATGTCCATGTGGTTTTAATTGCGGACTGTTTTCCAACCAGGCTGAAACAGCTGCGAGAAGAGCCGTACACACAGGCGGAGGCCGAGCGCGCCGCTGGTATGGGCTCCTACATCCCTCCGAAAGTTGTGGAAGTGAAGACTCAGCCAATGATCGACTTCATGAACTGAGGAGCCGCCCACTTTCTCCCCTTTTGAATTGCAAAAGCATTTGTTTTTTCAGATTCAGGAGAGCTTTATACTGGGTAGTGAAACACAACATACTGCTTGTGTAAATACCCAGTGTGGGTCGAAGTGAGTGGAATAAAGTATGAAAAGAATCTGTCTTCTGTTGATTCATGGAAATCACATTTTAGGGGCCCAGTGCATGTTTATCCATCGTATCCTTTCCCGTCTGCTTTCACTGAGTCCTACCGCAGACAAAGGGATATTAAGGTTGGATTGTATAGGAGTCATGCTGAGGTCAGATACCTCCTGTAGAATACCACTGTGCTTATGTTGGAGGATTATGTCTTTCTGTGTCTGTATTCTCAATTTGAAAATGAAGATTTTCAGTAAGCAATGCGGTGAAAAACCAACAGTCCCACAGTCTCCACAACCTTGAGTAACATGTAATTTCAGGTTTTCAGCAGACATTCCTCAGCTGAACCGCTAATAAAAAGTGATATTGACGGAGAGGAAAGTATGTGCAGCAGCACTTCCGGTCAGCACCTTCAATATAAAGTAGCTGCATTTATAAAACCAAGGAAATACCATATCCATTTTTTCCCAGCAGTTCAAAATTCGTTTTAATGCTTATAATTTTGAGATATCGAGTCACTGACTTCATGAAAATAAACGGAATATATTTGGACTATATTTTGTGCGTGATGAGTCTACATATGAAGATTTTTCAGGTTTTGAATTGATTTGCTGGGGGGGCAGCTTTTTCATGATATTCTATTTATTGAGCTGCAATTGTATATGTTACATGAAGATATGTGTGAAGGACGATTAATACCAACAAACTAATGTGCTCTGTAACTAACGAACAGCGTGGAGCTTTAATTTTGAAACCACAGACAGCACATATCCGGTTTGTTGCAGGTGTTTTCCCGGTAACTCGACCTTCCTAAACCACTGATTCTAAATCAGATGTGTAGAGCCAGAAATCTGTGCCGTCGGCTAGCTAGCGGCTAACCCAGACATCTCCGCACTCCAGCCCGGGTCAGACGCTCCGTCCCCGCCTCCGGAAAAACCGAGCGGTCGGTGGGTTTTACAGGTTCACATCGGGTGGTTACTGGACTGCTGGCAGGTTTCTTTTCTGGATCTTCTCCGGCGATGATGAGTTGGTGTAAATAGCCGCGGTGGAGGTCGAGGATGGCGGCGGACGTGGATAAAAGCAGCCGTGAGGATGAGGGGAGAACGCCGCAGACGGAGCAGCAGACCCGGGGCTCCGGGTCCTGGAGCTCCAGATGGTTGTGGACCGTGGTCCTGTTCGTCGCTGCTCCTCTTCTCGCCTTTGGCATCAAGTATCTCCAGGATGTTCAGCTGCTCAGGCGTCATGTGAGTGTTTGCACACATGGATGAATGTCTTAAAAAAACAAGAGTCAGTGAAGTTCCAGGTCTCCTCCTGTCACTCACTGACCCCGTTTTCTTGGACAGCACATGTTCCCTTCTCTTGTCCAGTTTTCCAGGCAGGGTGGGTCCTGTTTGTTCCAGCCTGCTGTTGTTTGGCTGCTGATGGTCTCCTAGATGTTCTTCACCTCCCTGCCCCCCTCCCCCTTTCCTCATTGAACAGGCTCAGTCAGGAAAGGAGCCTCTGGGCTGATGTTTGCCATCTGAAGAGGGATGTGTCATCACGTCTGGCCAAACACTGCAAAAATATCAAAGTCCTACTAAGAATTTTTCTGTTATTTCTAGTCACAATGTCTAATTTCTGGTCAAAAATCTCTTTACACTTAAAATAAGGCACATCACTTGGAAACGTGACTTGCTTTTAGACAGTCTTCATCTGTTTAAAGCTCATTTTTAACACACAAAAAAATCTACTAAAGCCAAAACAAATGTGCTGGCACTTTTTTTCTCCTGCTTATTTCAAGTGCAAACTTGTGTAAAACAAGTGAAATTAGACATTTTGACAAGAAATAAGACAAATATTCTCGCTAAGATGTTCTTATGCACGTTGTCCCAGCTTGAACAAATAACAACTCTTGTGTTCCTCCATTAGGAGGAGAGCATCCGAACGCTGGGGGCCGAGGGCCTTTTCCTCTTCTCCTCCTTGGACACCGACCACGACCTCTATCTCAGTCCGGAGGAGTTTAAACCGATCGCTGAGAAACTCACAGGTACTTTCAAGCCCTCTGTGCTCGACCTCTGTCTGGTTACAACCAATGACCCCTGTGACACCCCCCTGCCCTCTCCACAGGGATTACCCCCCCAGTGGAGACTGAGGAGGAAGTGACCTATGACCCCAGTGGAGAGACTTTGACCTTGGAGGCCAGGATGCAGCCTCTGCAGCTGGAGTCCATGACAAAAAGCAAAGATGGCTTCCTCGGGGTGAGAACACACCCAAGTGTCTGTCATTACGGTAATGACTCACCGGCTTCTGGCAGCAGGGTGAATGGGATTACCGTAATGACAGAAACCCGTCAGACGGATGGGTGTTTGCTCCAAATGCCCGTATCCGTCTTAACCCACACGAGGGTTGTGTTTGCGTCTATGCAGGTTTCCCACAGCTCGCTGAGCGGGCTGCGCTCCTGGCGGAGCCCGGCGGTGCCTTCCGGCACCTTCTCCGCCAGCCAGTTCCGGGTCTTCCTGCCCCCAAAGAACATGGTGGAAGTGGGTGACACGTGGTGGCTGATTCCCAGTGAGCTCAACATCTTCACCGGCTACCTGCCCAACAATCGGTACCACCCCCCCACACCGAAGGGCAAAGAGGTATGTGACCTCCTGCAGGACCTGGTCATTGAACTCTCCGACTCCAACGTCTGTTTACCGCTGCAGGTTCTCATCCACTTGCTGCTGAGTATGTTCCACCCTCGGCCCTTCATCAAATCACGCTTCGCTCCTCAGGGCACGGTCGCCTGCATTCGGGCCAGCAGCGACTTCTATTATGACATTGTGTTCAGGTGAGCGGTGAGCATAAATCTGGTTGAGGTAACGCCAGAGGATCGTTCTTTGAGTCACAGGAACCGATTCAATCGTGAACACAATTCTTACTACGAATATTTGTCTTATTTCTAATCCAAATGTCTCTGTTCTGGTCTTTATGCTTAGACACAAGTAACTTGTTAGTAGACAGTATTCACTTGTTTTCAAACAAATTGTCACTCCAATCTCAGTCTTGTTCCACGGGCAGATTTTTACTACTTATTTCCAGTGCAAATTTGCAAGAGAGAAATGTTGAAAAACTAGTTGGTGATGTGTAGTATTTCACGTGTTAAGAGAGTTCATGTTTAAAAAAAAGTTTAAAATATATCTGCCAGTGGGACAAGAAGAACAAAAACTAGATTTTCCAAATTTTTTAAGTTAAGATTTGCTTGAGGCCGTTTCTTCCACCTGTCTTCACCCCTCCAGGGTTCATGCAGAGTTCCAGCTCAATGACGTTCCCGACTTCCCCTTCTGGTTCACGCCGGGACAATTCACCGGCAACATCGTCCTCTCCAAAGACGCCTCTCATGTCCGACACTTTGAGCTCTACGTCCCCAGCGACCGGTGCGTCCTCTGACCGCGCCGTCTCGTGCGCTCACGCGGTGTTTCCGCCGCTGACCGTCTCGTCGTGTCCCAGGTCTCTGAACGTGGACATGGAGTGGCTGTACGGGGCCAGCGAGAGCAGCAACATGGAGGTGGACATCGGATACCTGCCGCAGGTACGTCTGCACTCAGCCGCTCCAGCTGAGG
>CAAKHB010001232.1:111529-126908 GCA_901007665.1 Aeoliscus strigatus
GCGGTCCACGGGCCCGTCCACGCCCTCCGTCGTCCTGGACGAGGAGGGGAACATCGTGGACAGTCGGGGCGGCGGCGGCAGCAGCGAGCCGATCCAGTTCATCTTCGAGGACATCGACTGGACGTCAGAGATCAGTCGTGAGGAGGCCGGCCGGCGCCTGGAGGTCACGTTGTACCCCTTCAAGAAGGTCACCGGGCGCGATACTCAGCACTTCCTCCATTTGACCTTTCAACACCGACCGTGTCCCGGGCGCTACGTTCACGCTAGCATACTTTACAGTACCGTAATTAGACGACTATTTCAGAAAACGGCGATCAGGTCGTGAAAGTTGAGCATTTGCACTTCACAGCCAAGTTGCTGTCATTACGGTAACGGCCACAGAGTGAATGGGATTACCGTAATGACAGCAACAAAGCTGTCCTCAACTTCCAGGACCCGATGGACGTTTCCTCCTTCTCCTAGCTCCTTCTTCACACCACGTAGACGAGCCCAGTGACACCTGTCAGCTTTCAGGAACGTTTTCTGATGGCACACACAGTCCCAATCACAGAACTCCAAAGTGTGCTGGCATGAATGTTTCAGCAGCGACACTGTCAGTGATAAAGGAGAACCTTTCATTCATTCCTTATCTATCTAATTGTCCCTACATTGATGTTTCAGCTGTAATGAACCTGTTTCCTCCCGGGGGGGCTGATTACAGATTTGTCTGATTTGTTTCTTGTGTGTTTGTGCAGCGTTTTAACACCCATTTTCTGTGTCTGTGTCTCGTCGGGCGCCTTCACAGGTTCCCTACCTGCCCTTTCCAGAGGCCTTTGAGCGAGCTGACGCCGAGAAGAAGCTGGTGCATTCCATCCTTCTTTGGGGAGCGTTAGACGACCAGTCCTGCTGAGGTGAGGCGATAAAAGGAATGTTTGAAAAACAGGAGGCTTGATTGGAAGACATTGTTGTGTGTTTTATTTTTTCCCATCCCATTTCAATGTACATCTATTTCATTTTATGTATTTTTAGTATTATCATTTATTTTTATTTATTTGTATTTTCATTTTTTATTTTCACTTTTAAGTGTTCTGGGGGTTTTTTTCCTGCTCAACTTGAGCTGTGGAACAAAGGAATTTCCTTCTGGGGTAAATAAAGTATCGTCTCCCCTCCCCTCCCCGCCGTAGGTTCGGGGCGAACTCTCCGGGAGACGGTCCTGGAAAGTTCGCCCGTCCTGGCTCTGCTCAACCAGAGCTTCATCAGCAGCTGGTCTCTGGTCAGAGAGCTGGAGAACATGCAGGTGAGCCGTCAGTCGTCCACTGCTTGGGATCGCTTCCCAGATTTGAACCCGGTTGAACGTAACCTCGTTATGATACGATTAATTCGCAAGAACTTCTCCTCTGGGTGACCGAAGTGGACTGAATCCCTGACAGAAAAGATTTGTTCGTCCGGAGTTCAGCTGAGTGCGGCATTGAACCGCTGCGGGTGAATCTGATCCGTGGTCCGTTCCCACGGTTACGACCGAGTCGACTGATGCGGATCACTCACTGACAACGAAACTTACACTGAAACAGCGTTGCCAACTATACTTAACGAGTATTCACCTCCAGTGACAAATCTAGTGGACGGCTTCACTCGGTGAACGAATCTTTTTATGATTCAGTCCACATAAAAGACCTGTTTTGCTCATGTCCACAGGCTGGCGAGCCGAGCTCTGCGTTGAGCGAAAAGGCTCGTTTACACCTTGAGAAGTACAATTTCCCCGTGGAGATGATGGTCGCACTGCCCAACGGAACCATTGTAAGTAACACTAACTTATTCAAACAACGTCAACTGGTTGTGATTTCCACGCCCCGCGCTGTCGCGTGACACAACCTGAAGACTTCTTCTACCACTTCTAGGTTCACCACATCAATGCAAACTTCTTCCTGGACCAGACAGCCATGAAACCAGAGGAGGATGCAGCTCCATTCAGCTTCTCCGGCGGGTTCGAAGACCCCTCCACTTCCACCTACATCCGCTTCCTGAAGGAAGGCTTGGAAAAAGCCAAGCAGTACGGAGCACAGTAGGAGTGAGAGCCGGGGGAGGAAACGGGAGGAAATAATCATCATTCCTGGCTAATGAACGGCCATTAGACCAAACCCTCCCTCCGGTGGCTGAGCACAGCTTTGTTCACTGCAGAAGTCAAAATCTGACAAAGAATATTGAACTTATTTCTAATTGAAATGTCGAATTTGTAGTTTAAAAAAATCTTACACTTGAAATAAGATACATCCCCTGACCAACTTGTTTTTAGACAATTTTCACTTAAAACAAGTAGAAAAATCAGTCGGTTGAGCAAGATGTCCTATATTTTGCTTTTGCAGATTTTTCGACTTTTTTTTTAAGTGAAAATTTGCTTGAAAAAAGTTTAAAGACGGAAGACATTTTGACTAGAAATAAGAAAATACTCTTGGTGAGATTTAGAGTTTGTACAGTTTTTGCCTTCTTTCCTCTTTTCTACTCTCCTCTCCTCTTTTATAAGAGGTTTTTCTACTTTCGTTTCATGTCGACTGTTAGATAACTCACAGGGCTCTCTGCTGCTGACTGATATCGAATATATCTGCCTTTTGCATCCTAACGGCGTCGTTTCGATCATGTTTTTGTTTTGTTTTTTTGCCCATGCGATATGTACGAACTGCACAGCACACGTGTCCTCCTGCTGCGTCTCACGTCCAGAGACGGACGGGGGCGGTCGTCCCCTCCACTCGTCTCTCAGCAGTTGGTGACGGCGCTGCCTGAAAGCTCTCTCTCCGGGCCGGGCAGCGTCCGATGGTGCTGCTGAGGCGTCTGCAGGGAACCGACTGACTCCAGATGACAGAAGCAGCAGGAGACACTGAACTACGGCACATAGCATCATTTGTTTGGTTTTGTTTTTTATTTTCACTTTGACACCAAATGTACATTTGTGTTTGAGGAAGAAGTGAGCACACCAAAGAACAATGACATTAACCAGAGCAGCCGCTTCATGTTTGTGACTCAGTGGAACTGTGTGGTGAAAGGGAACGACGGTTCAGCCTTCATTTGGAATCACGACAGGTTGCTGTTAAGGAACTCTGAAAGCTGTATTTTTTTGGCAAAAGTGTATTTATAATAGCAATTTAAATGTGCTTGTAGTTTAGAAGTCCTGGAATGAATTGAAATAACGTAAAAGTGCATCGTCTGAATGTAGGCTAGAAATGTTTGGAGGGAAAATGACACGGAGCTCCAGTTCTAATGATTTGAACCGTTTCCAAATACAAGGAGGACACTCATCCTCTTCAGGCACATTGGAATGAAAAGAAAAAGTTACTGACACATTGATTTTTATTGGACTTCTGTTCTGCAGGGAGTTGGTTGTGTAAGCAAACAGTGCTTTTTGTTCTCACAATGTCAAATAAAACTGTCTTTTACAAACATTGTTTGTCGAACACGCTCACGGCAAACATCCACATTTGCTGACTTGTGTTGAGATGAACTACGTCACTGTACAAAACAGTAGATCGGTTCATCCGACAGCAGTCTGAATGAACTCGTCCTGGAGCGGACCGACGTACGAGGCAGCGCGTGAAATGAAATCAGTCTGGAATAACGCATGTCTCGTCTGACTCGCTGAAAATCCAGGAGGTTGTTCCAGTGAAAGGCTGCTAACATGAACGAGGGCCGACGACATTCAGTCCAGCAGAGAAATCTAGTCTTACCTACGGATGTGTACGTCTCTAGAGGGCGTGAACTGTGACTGAAGCCTGGACACATGCTATGAGGACACCATAAATGATATTTCATCGTGGCTATGGATGATTCACATGATGAGAAAAGTCTGGTGGGGGTCCTGAACTCACAGGGGGCAGTGAGCGGTCAGACGCCTCAGCCGAACGTCCACACCTCCAGCTCCATGACGCGGAAGTCGTCGGTTTCCGAGAGGCAGCAGTTGTTGAAGGTGAAGCAGGGGCTGCTGCGGCCCAGATACAGGTTCTCATCCACCCACAGGCCGAAGTGACCGCTGAGGAGATGAAAGGTGCTCGTCGCTCTGACGTCACACACAAATGGAAACACACACACACAGACACAAAGGAAGTTGTACCTTCCTCCGCCGATGGCAAACGAGTCCAAGTCCCCTTTGATGAAAAAGGAGTTCTCGCCCGTCCATCGGAAGCACTGCAGACAGACGGAGGGAACGTCCACAGTTTATGTAAGAAAGTCTCCAAACGCCTGCATCCAGGACCTCTGGGGACGGACTGACCTTGAAGCGGGGGTGTAACATGAAGAGAAATGTTTCTCCGGTGCCGTAGAAAGCTTCGCTGGGCCTCAGAGGGTGGGAAAGGAACGCCCCAAATATCTGATGAAGTCACAAACATGGTTTTAAAAATCCTCAATGTCGCACTGGAGTGTTTCTGGGGGGGGGGGGGTTCTACCTCATCAAGTGCATCCTTGATGACGATGAGCACAGGCGATTCTGTGCTGCTCAGTTTCCGGTAGAGAGACTTGAGGCTGGAGCCATGGAGGGACGTGCTGTAGGTCAGCTGCCAGGAATGACCCACGGTCCTGGGGGGCAGCTCCTTGGACAGCTGAGGAGGACAGGACACTGAACACCACCCCACAGTATTGTATTGTCCCATGTCCAGCGATATATTGTGTTTTAACCAAAAGCTTTTTGCCCAAAATACATTTTTGTCAATTTTTGTTTTAGTGTTGTCTGCTTTCTGAGCCCCAAAATACAAACTGTAGTTCCAGAGTTTGTACCTGCAATTGAGAATTGACTTTTTTTTCTCTTTTATTAACTATTCTTCATTAAATAATTCAGTGTTAAAGTATTTTCCTTTGAGTTTACATGGAAATAGTCATTTCAAATTGAGGTTTACATGTAAAACACGTCTGATCGACTTAATCCACTTTCACCTAAGGTCTGGGGGACGTATTTCCGTCTACAGGAGGATGGAGGAGGCAAAGGAACGAGCATGGACACAAAGACCAGAATGAAGACACCCCCGACCACCTGAAGGTGGCTCACCTCTCTCACGTGCGACGCCTCTAAAACGTGGCTGTTCTCTACAATGTTGTTGAGTCCTTCGGGGTCGCGCTCGGAGGGCACGGCCGGCTTATCGCCGCTGTCGTCCATCAGCACCATCTGCAAAGGAACAAAACACGTCTCCAGCTCGCGCCGACGCTCGGGAATGTTGGCTCGCTCACCTCCCAGTCGTCGCCCGAGCTCCGGTGCGTCTGCAGCACTTCTTCCTCGTCGTCTTTGTCCTTGATCAGCACAAACTCTTCATCGTGCTCGGCCTCTCCGTCCTCCTCTCCCCCCTCCAGGACGCACAGGTCGGGCCGACACGCTGTCAGGTAGGCGTACAGCTCGTCGGAGCTATCGGGAGAAGAAGAATGCCGATCAGTTGACAAACGGGCCCGACGGCTGTGTAAGCACAAACAAGTCAAACAAACTTATCTCTTATCGCCATCCACCAACGAATCCATCCACCAGAACAAGTTCATGAGCTTTACTTCGATGACTTTTTTTTATGATTTCATAATACAAAAAAGCCCAAACATAACAGAAAATGTGATTCAACTTACAAAGAGTAAAGAAAAAAAGAAGTGATCTGTGCTCCACAGACGTTCCCATACCTCTCCTGTGACAGTGCGAACCAAACATCCCTCCTCGGTTTGCCCAGCTGACGTTCTCCGACCCCTGACGGCTGAACCCGCAGCCGTACGAACATCAGAGTCCCGGAGCCCCCGGACGTCGACGGTGTCGGCGCTGGAGAGTGAGATCGGATCGGTTCACCACAACTGACGAACGCGTCAAAGAGACGAGAGGATCAAGCCGTCGCATTCCGACCTGCAGTCCGACTTTTCTCGGAGGACGTCCCTGCTTCCGGCGTCTTCACGTGACTCGGCTCGTCCGGACCGCCGCAGCAGAAGGTGGCCGCGCTGCTGAGGACGGCCGCTCCCAGAGCTCCGACCGTGTCTCTGCTCTCGGACACCTCCCTGGTCGGGCCCAGACACGGACGGGACAAACCGGAAGGAGCCGACGGAGAACGGAGCGCCGTCCCTCTGAGGTCTGGGACGCCGCCTGCTCGGCTTTGGGCACTTTTTAACTTCTGTAACATTGTCCTTCCTTTTCTCCTTAAGAGTGGAGAAAAGACAGACGATCACGTGAGAGCCTTGGAAACAACAGAAACAATAATACTCACAACTGCACTGTACAACACAAACAAAATGTTTACATCTGCATTTTTTCTGGTGTGTACTTATTTCTTTGTTGTACTATATATATGTTATTTATTGTGTTTAAAATGTAAGGATTGACTCCTGTTGTAATTTCACTAAATTTGCTATATTTTTAAACTCAGCATCACTGTAAAGTATAAATAAGTATAAATACATTCTTAAATAAAATTACAAATGTATTATAAATTATCTTATGATGTTTTAATTTTATGTATATACACACACACAGTATGCTAAGTATGTTCAGATTTCTGTATCTTTTTATAGCTATTTGTGTGTGTGTGTGTGTGTGTGTGTGTGTGTGTGTGCTGACCTCTGCTGGGAGCAGTTGAAGTGAACATGTGAGATGTCGGAGCAGAAGGACACAGAAGCCAGCGCGTCCACAGACAGCGACAACAGATACTCCTCGCAGCCGTGCTCCTTCACCAGCGAATGCGTCTTACACGGATCAAAGAAGATCTTGTTGGGCGTCACCAGCAGGATGCCTAAAACCACGCCCTGACGGACAACGGCCACATCAGTCTCCTCCTGCCGATTTGAGCAGAAAACCGCCGTCCGTGTTGTTTGTCGACCCACCTTTCGATCGGTGATGTAGCGGCAGAACAGCTTGAGGTAAGACGGGGCGTCTGGCCCCTCCCCCTGACAGCACTCTGGTGGGAGAGCCAGGAGGCAGAGCTGTCCGTCGGGCATCGGGACGGCCTCCACATCCTGTTATCATCCCCAGAGAAAAAAAAAAAAACTTGACTGAGACTGATGATACAATCACATAAAATATAATAGATAATTGTGAATAAATTTTTGATTTTTGATTGATTCAATTGTTTTTAATATTCAACATTTCAACATCTTTAATTGTATTTAATTGTGATAAATAATTTTATTTTGTTGGATTTTATTTTTAAACTTTAATTTTATTTAAATACCCTATTTAGATTAATTACTTTTGAACTTAATAAATTATTAAATCATGATAAATGATCCATCCATTTTCTGACACTGTAAAGGTCGCAGGGAAGGTGAAGCCATCAGCCAATCGTCGGGAGTACCCGGAGGAAACCCACATTTGCTGCGAGGAGACACAGTGCACACCACTCTTCACGGTGTCACAAAATTTGAAAAAAGCAGCACAAACTGCGACCGAAACCCTGGAGTACCTGACCTGTTATGTCAACATGTGTTTCAACTAAACCTCGCAGCGCTTCTTTTTTCACATACAAACATTTACATGAAAGGAAGAAGTAAAACTTACCAGAAGTTTGTCATATTCCGCCTCTGGTGACGGTGACTGGGCCTGAGCAGCCAGCGTGTCAGAAGAACCCGCCTCCACACTGGCGTTCAGTTTACGGTCCGGGCGTGGTGGCGACGACCTCTGCGTCCTGGACGTGTGTTTTCCCCTCAGAACGACCAGCTGCTTCAGAACGGAAGCCATGATGAGAACTAGTGACATTGAGGAAGACAGCCGCCCAGTGACAGGGACAACTTCCTCCTTCTACACGCCAGCACTTCTCTTTGTTTGTAGTCATACCTTAGCATGTGGGTTCACATGTTTAGTCTTACAGCTACTATGAGTAAGATGACGACACCAAAGAGAGTATTTCATCTTCTGAATGCTGATTCTTTGACTGGGAAGGACCTTCTGCGTGCGGCTGACGGACTCAGACTCCATCGTGTGTCAGGGGGCGGTTACGTTACCTCTCCAGAGATGAGGGGAGCAGGTGTGGAAGAGCAGCTCTTTGCGGCTGACGTCGTACCAACGCGGTGGAACTGAGAAGAAACACTGAACACTGTGTTGACAGGAAGTTCCTGCGCAGAAGAAAGCAGCATGAAATCAGCAATCAGCGATTTTTACTCCATTAAAAACTGTTTCTGCCCCAACATTTGTTCACTTCTGTACCTCTAACCCTTCAACGTGTAGAACATTCAATAAGATACAGCACACCTGGATACACCTGGTCCACGGAAAAAAAAAAAACTGAAGCCAATCACAGACAATGTGACAATATAGAAAACAAACCACTATGCAGACCTATGTGGAACCAACCACGGTTTGTTCACCAAGTTCACCAGATGAATCCAGGAACTAACACTCGGATTTTACTACCATGGCAACACAGGAATGCTAGAAACAAATGTGTGTAGGTTCAACTATCTACAACACGTCCACAGCCTAAATTACACGACTGGTCTCTGACACCTTCTGTGGCCAAATGTACGAATCTGTACAAATGAGAGAGTCTGTGTGTGTTTGTATGTGTGCTTGTCACAAAAACAAGAAAAGACCATGAGAGACCCTAGTAGCTGCTGTCCGCAGTCGACGCCGTACAGGTGGAGCACAAAGCGACAGATGACTTTGTTCTATGCGAAGCCACTAAAGTTTGTTTGGACGGTCGGTACATTGTTGTTCTGAACAACTGGAGGTGCCGAGACACAGTTACAGGAAATCTCATGAGTTTCTCTTTGAAGCCGAAAGCTTTTATGCAATCCTGATGGCCGGTGCCCGTCTGCATGTGAAGACATTCTAATGAGTGTGTTACTACTAACTACAATGATGAAATGACATCATGAAATGATATAATAGAGTAGCTGACAGATAAGCATAAGGTACATTTCCATGCCAATATCAGTATAAATCAGACAGAAGAAGCAACAAACGGCCTCTGACAGGAAATTCATGCTCAGAAATGAAAACCTGACAAATACCTTAGTTTCGGGAAATAAAATCCTCCGGCTATATTTGTTGCAGAAGCTCTGAAACAAACTCTGTTTACCCATGGTGACGGCTGAAACAACTCTGTCTGCTCAGCGACAGCTCATCTGAACCTTGAGCTCTCGTTATCAAACCCCCGTCAGGGACCTGCCCTTATATGCTGCCACATTGAAATGAGACATACATGGTCATTGGTCGGCATCGCTCCCAGCAAACCTCCCTCTTTTTCTTCCTCCTCTGTGGGAAAGACGAAAAAAAAAAAAAAAAGAGATGTGTGACTGACCCTGCTGTTTGTGTTGTCATCTGACAATCCACCCGTTTGCTGTTGCCTCACTGAGGTGTCGTTGGGATCCCACAAAGTTCCTGTGAGCAGACGAAAAAAAAAAGATAAAACATCCTGAAAAGCACCCAGCCCGGCAGCATCGACAAAAACGATCAAAAACAGAACCTCCTTGGCGGAGGTAATAATTGTCCTGCAAACAACACACACATTCAAAGCTTGTGTTCATCCTCCACTGCAGCTGCAAACATCTGGCCCTCTGCCCAAACAAAGAGCACCTTGCAGGTAGTACTGCCGCAGTTTGGGGTTTCTGATGTGGGGGATGTGGGTGAGAGGCCGGCCGACGATGAGCTGCTGCCGCTGCTGCTGCTGCTGGCTGCTGGCGGTGGGCTCCAGTGCCACAGGAGGCTGAGGTTGAGCTTCCCGTGGCTGCTTGCTGAACTGTGACGCTTGAGAGGCATCAGCAGACAGTTTGGAACCGAGCCTGAGAGATGCAGCAGAAAAGGGCCATCTCAGTACTTTCTGGGCTGACCTACTGTTACGATAGCATTTTGTCTTTATTAATCAATATTTCAGAAGATTCATTTAAAGGGGTAGCTGGGGAAACGCTAGCTAAAAGTGTGTGTCCCTCCCTGGCAGGTGCTCGATCTGGATGGATTGAATCGTTCAAAAACGGCAGATAAAAGCATTCCTGTAGTCTGCTGTGATACAGTCATACTTCAAATTCTAGTCTAGTCCTTTTCATCACATAACAGAGAATGAAAGACAGAATTGTAGTATACTTAAAACCCGCAGGCCCAACTGGTCACATGTCTGAGTGCAGCCTTTGTTTTCCCTTTTCCACTGATCCAAATTTTCACAACCCGAACCTGGTCTTCACATTGCCAAAGTAGCTGGTTCTGGTCTTGTCCTTCTGGAGGTTGCGGTCCATGGCTCCGAGAGTCCCTGTCAGCCTCACAGGCTGAGACGTTCACCGCCTCTCCTTTCGTCTGAGGCTGGCAGAGGGATGAGGGGTTCAGCTGCCACCTTTCCTCCTTCGTTTATTCCCCATTTGCCCCAGTGATACGGCCTGCACACGAGACAGCAGGTACGTCACGTTAAAAGGTTTTCACAAAGATCCGTGCATGTTTTTTGCTGACACCTGAGCTTGACATTAAGTGGAGGAAAGAAGCCATGTTACCAGTCGATCCATATTATGTGTGTTTGAGTGTGTGTGTGTGTGTGTGTGTGTGTCTCAGTGTATCTCGCTCATAACCTTGGACCCTCTACAATAATCCTTTCTTACATTGCTCAGCTGTATGTAGACTTGACCCAGGACTACTCTCAAGCAGGAGAATGAATCAGACTACATCCTGAACAAACCTCTCATCCCCTTTGGGTGGTGGTGGTGTATGTTTGTCATTTTTATTGTCACGGTATTAGCCTGATATGTTGCATCCTTCAAGGACGTTAATAATACTGACACAAATTACCATTTTTTGCTTCCTGTCACGGCACATTTAACACCATGACGGAAGTAAATAAAATTAGACGACATGAGAGAATGGCCGAGGTAGATGCAATGGTCGGACAAATATTAGCTCGCTAGCTCGACATGTGTAGAATAGAGCAGCAGGCCAACTAAACACTGAGTTTACTGACCTGTGACTTGCTCAGGGATGGAGATGGGTGGGAGTCGTAGCTTCATATTGCAGTGTTATGATATCACTGCAGACAACACCGACAAGTTCAATATTCAAGCTCCACCCAGTGCCTCCATTCTTCAAAGATTATCATCAAGATAGTTCCTCCCCGACGAGACGATGATCGACGAAGTAGAATGTTTTTAGGAGTGAGCCCACATCCCAGCGCTAACCCCTTCTCTTAATTATTTTCTTATTATTATTTTTGCAGTGTAGTGGATGATGAACCTTTGTGTGTTTATCTCATTTCGTTTATCTGAATAAAACCCCATTAAAAACTGCACTCTTCTCTCTTATAAGGGTACAGTCCGTTAGAGTTATCGCGAGATATGTCGATAACTAAAACCATGCAGCGCTATAGTTACACAGTAAAACCATAAAGTGATGTTAACCACAGCCAGACACTGAAAATTTTGGTAGTTCTGAAAAATGAATAGAAAACTATATTTCGTGACACATTTGCAGTCAAAACAATGAGCGTGTTCATTCTGCACTGCCAGCCTCCACCTCTACGTGACGCCATTGTGCAAGTTCCGATACAGGAAGTCTACCACTCACACGGCCAATCAAACCGCAGAAGGAGACAGCTACGTTTCCGGTTATGATCAACAACACAACTCCGGTAAAAGACGAACTGAAAAGGAGGTTTTCCTCGAATACTCTGTTGGTTTAACTATCCGGGCTGAATGTAACGTAAGTCCCTTCCTTGGGGTTCTCGGTGAATTTTGTGAATTAAAGCCAAGCGCGTTTATTCTTGTCGGTCTCCTGCTCAGTTAAGGTCAACATGGGGGCCGCTTCTGTGTTGTTGAATGCTAGCAGCCGGCGTCTGTTGTGTATTTGATCATATACAGTATGTCTGAGTTTAATACCTTTTAGCCGCTGGCTAATTCATTAAGCAAGAAATCTTCTGAAGATTAGCAGTACAGTATCGAGGTGAATACGGTGTAAGGACACCGTGTGGTTAATTCAACCCATTTTCACTAATCATACGTAGTATTTTCACTTTAGGTTATTGGTTTTGTGGGCTTGTCAGAGCAGGTTTACCGAACCACTGCTTCGTTGTACATGGCATTATGACATATTTATCGATAGCTAAGCTAAAAGCGTGTTTTAAAATGAGATCTTTTCCATCATAGTTCGTTGAATTCTTTTAATTTGTCCTGTAATTTGCTGGCTATCATACGTGGTAGCATTAATTTCTATGTGATGATCAACTTTCTCTTACTCATTAAACTCCTAAACTATAATTGCCGTTAATTAAATAGTAGATTTTCTCTAATAATACTGTGGTCAATTGGCGGGTGACATGAGGTTGTTTTTAGGTTTTCCCATCAACACATGGTACTAACTAATCCCTAATTTATATCCCAAGATCTGGCATTTGGATTAACGTGGCATCTGTTCACTGAACTGCTCCGTCTTGAGCCGCTGCTGGTGGCACCAAGCTTTTCTGTGCAACTTCTCTAGCTGAGACATCGCCATGGAAACTGAAACAGTAAGTATTCAGGCTCTTGATTTTGAACACTGTTTAATTGTTTACCATTGCAATTTTCCCCTCGTTTCCTAGTTTTGCAGAATGCAAACTTTGCACCGAGTGAGACGTCTTGAGTCGAGATAATTGGTCTGCCTTTTTCCTCTTGCAGGATGTAATTCCTATCTGGCAGAACAAGCCTCATGGATCCACCCGTAGCGTCGTGAGGAGAATAGGCTCCACTCTTCCACTCAGACCTCCTCAAAGGGCATGTTTCCAGGTATTCTTTTTATTTGACATATTTTTCAAGGATAGCACCTAGAGGTGTACCATCTCATTTTCAAGGTCGTCCTTCCACGTGATATACAAACAGAGATACAAGATCACAATGAAAAGTAAACGGAACACGTGATACCAGACAATTAGGCAATATTATTTGTCATATTATACAATTAAAGCACGTGACCATATACTTTTAGTAAATCCATGTTCAATTATTGCCTGAAACAAACAAATGTTTTTTATTTTTTATTTTAGGAATTGCCCGGTCTGCCCTCCTTCCGGCCGATGGATGGCCCCATGGTGCCCACCTTGGCAGATATAGCCTGGATTGTTGCAGATGAAGAGGAGACATATGCCAGAGTTCGGTAAATACAGTCCACCACTGACAGGCTGACAGAGTTTAGTAATAATCGGCATTATTTTATTTCTTTCTACATAGCTACATGTGTTTGACACATCGTCGGACATGTCAACAGAAGAGGCTCAGTCACCGATGAGAACTTAAGTTAGAGGCTGCACTCCCTTGTGTCAGGATACTCATCGTCTCCGCCATTATTTTTCTTTTAGGAGTGACACCCGTCCTCTCAAACACGAATGGCGGCCCACGCCGCTCCTGGTGCTACACAGGAATTCATCCGTGCCCAACTTCCGCCGCGAGGGCAAAAGAGTGGAGGGTCTGAGGAAGCCAGGGGTGACGGCGCTAAATCGTACAACCGCTTTGCAGGACGAGCTCAGCAGACTGCGGGCTCAGATTGCAAAGATTGTGGCCAGTGATTCTGGTAGGTTCTCTCTTCCGGTCGGTTTATCCTAGTTGACTGTTTCACCACATTGTTACTGTCAAGTCAAGCTGGGATTGTTTTAGTGCTCTTTGCTCTTTAGATTCATCAGATTGTCGGTTTGGCCTCCGTTCAGCCTGACGATGTCCTGATGATGTACTCTGTACTCTCATGTACTATATTCTAATTAACTGCAGAAATATAATAGGGTTTTCGTTTAGTTTTCATTTCATACGACTCTAAAAATACCTTTGAACAAAAGAAATGTGCGATAATAATCCACTGACTCAATTGTTTTGTTACGATGCCTCAGTTACAGTCTGAAGCGTGCGTTCTGCCATTTTGCCATTTTCTGTTCAGGCTCTAACCCCCTGACGCCGGACCTTCTGTCCCCCGATGACACGAGCATGAGCTTCTCCATGGCGCCGTTTGAGACGGCGACCTACCAGCCGGCGGCCGCAGCTGCTGCCTCCTTTGTCATCAGTGACGTCACTGAAGAGGAGGAGGAGGAGGAGGAGGAGGAGGAGGAAGAGGAGAAAGACGTGGTCTCTGTGGTGTCGGAGCTCATTCCCGATCCTCTGCCACCTGTCTCCATGACGGCCTCTGCGACCTTTGACCTGGACAGACCCAGCATGGACTTCCGCGAGGCAGAGGAGGACACGGTGTCGCTGTCGAAGTCCACCAGCTTCGCTGACGTGATGGACATTCTGAAGGACATGAATCGCATGAAGATGAGCAAAGACAGGTACGTGCGAAACGCTGCAGTGGCCTCGGAGTCAGGGGGAGTGACGACGTGTGTCTTTGCTGCAGGTACAATCGAGGCTGTACGTCCTTGAGGGAAGAGGACTCTGCCACTCTGATTTCAGAAGCCCTCAGGAAAAAGTTTGTCCTGAGTGAAGAAGATTCTGCTGCTGTGAAAAGGAAGTAGTGCCCCAGTGAACCATCCCTGCCCCATCCGCCATGTAAGTCGACTCTTTGCTTCAGTTGGCCAGTGAATATCTTTCCATGTGAGGTTCTCCACTGGTTCTTAGATGTTTCCTTTTCCTCTCTCTAATTATTTCAGGCCTTTGCCTGTGGAACATGTTCTCACGGACCACAACCTTTGCTCGCAATAGTTGTCGGCCATAGTAAGACATAAAGACACTAGACTTACTAGAGCAAACGTAAACTTCACAGTGCCGGAGCTGCATGAAGGGGAACGGCCAACTCGCCATGACAGCACTGGGTTGGGGTACCGATGCATTCTGCTTTGAGCCGACTTTCTTCCCGTTGTTTTTTTGTTTTTCTGTTTCTGGATTTTGGATTGATGACTGAAGCAGACTGCTGCCACCGCGGTCAAGGACATTTGTGCCTGTCAACTGAAGGCGTCGTTGGTTGGCCGGGTCGTACCAGAAACCGTTTGAACAGATGCGTAGATGAAGTAATGAGCCAACAAAAACAAACAAACCGTCTCCAACACTTTCCCACATGGAATACACATGGGTCCCTGGTGTAAATAAGTTCTCCAACATACTTGAAAATGTTGTATGTACACGTGAGAAGTGTCCAGTGTCCAGAGATGTACAGTGTGTGTGGGTTGCTCTACATGTTTGCACACGTTCATGTTACTTTCCTCCGCTGCACCTGTAAGCACTCGTGTCACTCCTGCCGCTTTCCTCGGGATTGAGCCCGGACCACTGGAGTCCAGGGCGCAGCAGGGTCGTATTAATAGACAGTTAGTTTGAAGTGTTAAAGTAATGATTGTGTGTGTGTGTGTGTGTGTCTCTCCACTGCAGCCACGGACAGCTTGGGTCAAAATGTGTTTTGAGGCTTTTACAATGTGGTGAACAAAAACTTTTTTTTTTTCCTCTCACATCAGCCGTGGGATTTTATTTCAGTCAACTGTGTGTTTTCTCATCTTTCTGTGCAAAGAACTTTGCCAAAGCCTGGGGTCAAATGTCCGGGTTGGGGGGGGGGGGA
>CAAKHB010001232.1:126928-137505 GCA_901007665.1 Aeoliscus strigatus
GGGGGGGGGGGGGTCATGACGATGGCGCCTTACCGTAGAACTGTCGCCTGTTTAGCTGCCTGTCTTTTTTCTCCTTGAGTGAATCCAAGTGCCACGGGTGTGTGTGTGTGTGTGTTGCTCAGCCCACCCCTCTCTGCCTTCCTGTTTTTGCTTCCTGGTGTTTTAGTTTGTTTACCTGTCTTACATGTTTTCATCATACAGTCAGACCAGTAAATGCAGTACACCGTCTTACATACAACAACTTTTTTTGGTCATTGGAAGTTGATGTTATGTCCGTTTTACTTGCACTCAAGCCACTCGAACTTCTTTTGCATTAATTTTATGCACAGCATGAATCAATACTATTTCAGTTGAACAAGAAGGATCCTGTGTGTGTGTGTGTGTGCCATGAAATCAATGTTTTTTCCAACTAAAAAGTCATTTTTTTATTTCTCAGTTAGTATAGACGTGATGCAGAGACGATTGTACAGCTCAGATCTATTAACTCAGCTCAAACCTTGTGTGCATCCCTGATAATAAATAAGTTGGGTCGTGTATTTAGCTTAAGATGATTTTTCATTGATTGTTTTTACATTGTCGTCGTCTCTTGTCCGGTTTCTGACATTTGAACCTCATTGTAGGGTCAGGCCTTCCAACTCGTCTTTTTTTTCCCCTCATGTAAGGACTTGTAAATAAAGATGGGCTGATGTTTTGAAATGGTGATTTTTTTTTTTTGTCTGCCAGCATCTGCCTTGGAGCTCTTGCAGTTCCTATAATGAACCCAAGGGGGCGGGGCAGGTCAACGAAACTTCCTGTCATGTCTGTAAAACGTAGAAAGGGGTGACGTTAGCTTGCACCTAAACCAGGTACTACAATCATTTCCTCCTCTACATTACAGTGCAACACACTAATTTGCGACTTCAAAGCCATCGTTTGATCGGTAACCACTCATTTCCAGCTCTCAGAGGGGGGGTCAGACGTCAGATAACATCTGACATGTCATCACATCACTGTTGTCCAGCTGTATAACGCCCTGACCGTCCTCAGGGGCATTTCACTCCATCACACCGCGCAGGGCGTCACTCCTCCAACGATTATTCCTAACCCAGATTCTTTCCCAGGATGATACGGCCCCCCAGCGAGTCACAGTCTATTTTCTGTGAGAGTCCTTGGCCCACTTTGTCCCTCTTCACCTCCACGGTGGACATCCTTCCTCTTTCAGATACAGAGATGTCTGTGGAGAGCTCCATTAGTAGGCCTCAGTGTCAGAATTAGGCTCTGTTAAATATAGACCTTTAATACAAAGCACAGATGAGATTTTTGGAAAGCGGGTTGAGACAAAGTTTGAGCCCTGTGAGAATCTTCTCCTCATTACTTTTTTCTTCAGAGATTATCCGCCTTGGGACTAAATCCATCACAACGATAATGTGTTTTATTGTGAAACCTCTTTCCGTCATGGACGTCACATTCAACACCTCCAGAGCCCTTTCTCTCTGACTTTTGATTCAAAGTTTGGATGCTTTTCCCCCCTCCGTTCTTTGCGAGTCTTTCGCTGCAAGTATGTGTTCCAGGCGAGTGGTGCTCAAAATGAACTACTTCAGTCTTTCCCCTCAAGGAGCAGTGATCTCAGGCTGCCAAAGGTGACACTTGGGAGGAAATAGCGAGTCTTTGGTGATGGTATTTATTTGTACATCGCTCTTCGAGTGAAGAAATATTACATTTGTATTGCCAATTCCAGAAAAAATTAAAAAATGCAGCGATCATGTTGAAGTGGAAATTTCTTTCTCAGGAAAAGCAATGTCTTTTTTTTTTTGGTGACATGTTTGTAGACTCAACTTTGGACATACCAGCGGAAATAGCAGAGCCGAGGGCGTCGTGATCATTTCCCAAACTCCGTCCTCCTCATCATCCATGAGGGGAAGCAACTTATGAGCACGGCGGGAGCATTATCCCTCCCCTCTGTCTCACTTTTCCCCTTTATGTTAGACAGACGGAGACGACGTGAGACGAACGTCTCCGAGAAACAAATGTAAAAAGTGCTTGAGGTGGAAAAGATTTCCCAAAACGTAACAGCTTGAGTGTCGTCTCTTGTGTTGTATCATAGCAACAACCAGCTGCGTTAGACTGACACTTGAGTGGATGACAAGAGTCTGAGGGAACGCGTGCGAGCGCCGCATCCACCCCGCTGCCTCACACCCACCCTGGCTGTTGTCACCCACACGTCTGCCTGTGACATCAGGACACACACACATACAGAAATAACAACATGTCTGACTCACAGCAGGAAGCAGTGCTGAACTGACACCATTGTTTCTATTTCAGGCCCATTCTAGTGTTCCTGCCTTGTAGACGCAAGCGCTTTGTGATGCAAAGTAAATGATGGTCACAAGTGGAACCGCTGACAGCACTGGAGAGCGTCTGTCGCTGGGCAGGTCAATGTGTTCGATCTGTCTCAATGCAACAGACAGATTTCCAGCTTTTTTCTCTTCCAAACTCTTCCAAAGGTTCAAAGGCCATTCAAACTATATTGTCAATTTGGGAAACATGTTCCCAACATGTTGTTGAGAGTTAGATAACAGCTTAGCTTAGCTTAGCTTAGCTTAGCATGTGGGTGAAAAGCCAGTCCTGGTTCTGTCCAAAAGCTACAATTTTCATCTCCCAGCTTCTCCAAACTTCACCATTTAAGACTTGTTTTTTGTTAGATATGTGGTGAAACTGATCCGTTCACCAGGTTTTTTTGAGCAGCTCAAGTTTTGTCTTGATTAAAAAAAACATTTTGTCCCACAAAAGCTAATTCATCTAATACTCTGTGGGTTTTAGATAAGATCCTACAGCTCCAAACTGTCGGTTGTACAATGTGCTTGATGTATAATTTGATGTAATTTCATCAAATCGTGGCACGTGCCAGATTAACATCTGTCAGGTTCATGTCTGATGCTGTCCGCTGTAGTTTCCCGTTAAGATGAAGTGCGATGAAGAAGACTATCATCTATAATATCTTATTTTCCCGACTGAACCTTTGGGCATTTCATCGCTGATGAAAGCGTGCTCATAAAAGTGTTTGCCAAGAAGCTTTGGAATAGTTGAAAGATATTAAATCCGATTCCAAAGAGAAACACGCAGATTACAAACTAGCTCCCTCGTTACCACAAAGAGGAAAACAGTCAGTGGAACCAAGAAAGCCGATTTGTGTTTTATGGGCTCAACAGCACGGCTGAGCCGGCTGTTTTAATAAATCAGAACCGTGTCATATCAATAAGACATGTCACTTCAGGAACAAGTGTGTGAGTAAAAGTCTGGGGATTCCTCACCCGATGTGTGTGTGAGGACGTGAACAGGAAGTGATTCCTTTCAGACTACGATCACTGCGTTGAAATGCAAAGAACGGGGAAAATGGGCTGTGAAGGATGACAAGAAATACGGTGTCACACTCGCTTATTTTATTCTTAAAAACCTTATTCTACAAAGTGTTGGTGTGGTTGGAGATGATCTGAGGTAAAGACGGGCGTATACAAAGAAGACAATGCTGCTGCTATTGTCACTCTATGCATAGGGCTAATTTGCATATTTGTTAATTTGCATTCTCGGTCAGTTTTTCATATTATGTTAATATCTGCTGCTCCTTATGTATTTTTTATCAGTTGGATATAGGTTGTAGTTTTCCTTTTTTTAGATTTATGTTTATGATCTGGCCCTGTGTGTCCTTCAGTTGTGCCGTTGCTGGAATTCATTCATGTTCATTTATTCCCGATTCCTTAATATCTTAATCTAAGATACATGTCATGGTGGGGGGACTATCTGGTAATACATAGTACGAACAGGGACTCGGGGACAAAACGAAATGTCTATCCGAAAACAGCAAAACCCTTCACCACGTTATTTCTGTCCGAGTTTCCTCCCTGAGACGTGAGTATCCACGGATCAGCCGCCGTTTTTAGCCTCTGCTGTCTCATTAGTCCTGACTGGCACTAACTAGCATCCAGCCAGGACCAGCTGGAGACCAGCTCGGGGTCTGTGGGGGCGCTGGCGGTGTCACTGGATCAAATACACACAATGAAAGCATGATGCTTCAGTCTGAAGATGAGAACGCTCCCCTGTCCCCGAGGACGAGCGGAACGTTCAGTTTTTACACCTTTTTAAGTGTGAAATCCAGACGAGGGCTGAGGAGCCAGTAATTAATACGCAGGGAAAGTTAAATTGTTAATTGTAACCTGCCACGATCACGAAAAGCTTCTGTAGCGGAGGTTTGTATCCAAACTAGGATCTATCGATGTGTTTCACAGTGGATTTTGGTTTAACTTTGTTTTAACACGTTAATCTGTGGACATCATCAGGAAGTGAAAACATCCCATGTAAAGAACAAAGAAAATCCTCCTCAGCATCGTATTGACATAGATCTTCACCACACAGACACTGAACTTGATGTTGATTGTTGTTTCATTGTGTGTTTATGGTGTTTATTTTTATTTTTGTTACCCTGATGAACGTCCCCTGGCCGAAAGCTTCATTAATCAGTGATACCTGCATTGATCCAAATCCTCTTTTTCCATCCCCTTTCCTTTTTTGAAATGTTCAAAAGTGGCACTAAGGTGGGACGCTTTCATTATTTGGTGAATCCAAATGTGTTTTTATTATTTTTACATTCATCTTAGATCTGTCGTGTTTCATGTTTGAGGATTTAATCAGATAACTTTCCTCCTGTACTGTTAATATGACTTCTCTTTAGGTAGATGCAGCTCTCTCTCTCTCTCTCTCTCACACACACACACACACACACACATACACACACTCATTACTTTCTCCCTGTGTGCACCCTACAGAGGATGGCTCATAATAAGATCGGCTAATTAGCTTTGGATCTTAGGGAATCTATTTATCCGTTACGCTAACATGCTGAGGAGTGTGTGTGTGTGTGTGTGTGTGTGTACAGTATAGATGTGTGTGTTTGAAAATGTCAAACCTAGTAATTGCCATCAGTTTGAGCGTTACGTTCTCTGGACATGGAGGGTAAATCGATGGTTTACCCTCAGACATTAAAGGGCCATTACGCTCATTTCCTGTAATCTGTCACTGTGTGCGCCTCCATTCATTGGCAGGGGAGAACGTCCAAACACCCGTTTGAATTATTGTTCCTAAGCTTCACATCTGCACAGTGAGACTCAGTGCCAGTTGCAGTTCTCCACAGAAACGATTTGCGAAGCTTTGTGAGCCGTGTAAATTATACAACTGCAGCGCTATTAAACTGGAAAAGCTTTGACGGCCCAGTCATCGTCCACCGTGTTGTAAAAGAGGAGCGATGATGATGATAAAACAACGGATCGTTGAGTTATGATGACACCTGATGACGGGATTCAGGACTGATTGTCTTTGTCTGTGTGGGTGTGTGTGTGTGTGTGGGAGGGACTTCCTGAATGGCTGTCTGAAATGTTGAGTGTCTAAAAATAGCAGCAAACCCACAAAAATGTGGAGGGATTTGGTAAAACGAGCAGAAATGGTGTTGATTTGTGTCAACCAGTCCAACACCAAACCGGGAGTTCAAGGTAATTCAAGGTGCTCGACGGCAGAAAACACAAAGACACGAGTTAAAAAGAAACACGTGACATAAAAATGGAAATAGAACTCATTAGAGGTGGTCAAATGAATCATTAAAAACAAGAAACAGCAACTGGAAAAACTGCAAACACGGTAAAACCAGCCGAATTAGAGTGAGGGGGAAAAGAAAGAAATCAGCCATTCACGGCTACGACGTCCTCTCGCAGACACACCTCGGCAGCGCGTCACCCAAGAATACACGCTCGCATCGACGGGTGTATGACACACGTGTGAACACGAGTGTGATCCTGTCAAAACAAAAAAAAAACCCAGAAGACAGAAACAGCTTCCTCTTTGTTTGTGACACCGCTGAGCTCCGGCCTCCTGCACGTGTGTGGAAGCCAACAGGAGCTTGGACGCGAGCGACAGTGAGGAATTCCTTCACGTCAAACTCCTCTGGGCAATTCGTCTCTCTGGGTATTAATACCTGGAACGTTACCGGGTGCCATTAATCTCATTTGTCAGAGAGTGGAAGGAGTTTTTTTGGGGAATGATACCTGACGCAGGCGATGAGGACAGATGTGTCCATCGATCAGCAGCTTTAACCCTTTAACACCGAAGGTATCACTACTGATACCTTCAGACTGGCATATTGGAAGTATCCTAATGACTGAACGGTTCCTGAAAGCTGAGAAGCGCCACTCGGTTCCTCTACCTGGTGTGAAGAAGGAGCTAAAGAAGAGGGACTGAACAGTGATCATCTCTCTTAGACAATTTTTTTTAATTCTATGGAATTCAGGTGTTTTTTTTTGCTCCTCTGATCATAGTAAACTGAAAAGCCGTTTCATTCAACCTAGTCTAGTTGTTGATGTTATAAAACCCTTAAACGGAACTGATGGATTTTCTCCTTCTCCTAGCTTCTTCTTTGCACCAGGTAGAAGAACCGACAGACACTTCTCAGCTTTCAGGAACTGTTTTCTGACAAATAGTCCTGTAAATACGGTACTCCAAAGTATGCTGGGGAATGTATCGGCAGCGATACCGCCGGCGTTGAAGGGACAAACAGCTCGACTCCATCGCCTCCATGGAAGGTGTCATTTGGAATAATTAACCCCTTGTGCCGCGGTGGCTGTCCCCCGTCTCCACCGTCCTCACACGCACTTCTCCCCTCCTGGCTTCCTGTCACGTTTATCGACGTACACGCAGCACTCTCTCGCTCGCTAACTACATCGAATGTACAACAAACCACACATTGGCTTTCGTCTTCAGGCCGCTGTGATCGTGTGAGAGATGCAGCGAGTGAATCGGTTGCTCACTTGACGTGAAGTCAGCAGCCGTTCCGTCCCGATCTGTGTCGGTGAAACAGTCTTACGCTGTTTTTTAAATGTTTCCACCATTGCCGTTGAGTCAGCGGAGAATTGGCTCCTGGCCTGGAAAACGGGATCCACAGTTCCACCGACGCATCTGCCTCTGGAGAACTGCAGAAGAGTTTTAATGCGACCAGCAAGTGAATGTTTGTGACCGTCGTCTCAGACAGAAAAGTCGAAAAGTAACGAGCGGTGTATAAAAGGGTGTATAAAAAGAGGAAAATCCACAAACGAGCAGTCACACGTGCTTGAAAGCCCAGATGGATTCCTGCTGACTGATCACGACTGGAGCGTCTGTTCGTTTGGCCGTGACTCGTACAACTGGACGAACTGTGATTGAATAGAACAGACCATGTTCATTTACCACACATACAGGTACGCAAGTGTACTGCGTTCACTTGACAAATTAAAAAAAATGTTTTATTAAGTATTTTTTTCTGTCTTTTGTGGTATTTTGTGGTAATTTTATTCTTATTTTATAAATTTTTGTCTATTTCTGTTTTTTTTTTTTTTTTTTTTCATTTTTTTCATTTCACCGGACACAAAATATTGTGATATTATCAACATTAAAGCAAAAACCGGTACACTGTGCATCAGTCTGCACTTCATTGATCACCCTGTCCACAGGTCTCTGTGTCTGTGTGGGTTCTCTCCAGGTACTCCGTCTTCCTCCCACCTCCAGCAGCCTGCTGAGGTTCACGGTCACTGTAAATCAGTGTGAATCAGAGTGTGAACGTCTGTCTGTCCTTCATGTGGCCTTGTGATGAAGTGGTGACTTGTCCAGTTTGTAACCCCCGCACCCTCACCCCCTCACCCGTTGACACCTGGGATCAGATCCAGCCTGAACCGCGACCCGTGAACGGAGCACAACAAATGAACAGAAAGTGAATGAAATCTAAATGGAACGTGTCATCTGGTTACAATATCAGATCAGTTCAGCTCTGATTTTGTTGTTTTATTTTAACAAACACTGACTCCTTCAGTCCAGGGGTCTGTTCCAGAGAGCAGGTTTAGTGAAAATCCCCAGTTTGTTCCTGAAATGAGTATTTTCAACTCTATCCACGTGTAAACTGACAGAAATCCAACCAAACGTCCTTAAAACGCTTCATGTGTTTGAAATGAGGTTTTCCTCCAGTCACTGAACAGGCCCCTCTGCTTCATTAACCTTTAAAAGAGCTTGTGAGCTCAGTAAAATATGTAAATGTGTATTCAGAACGTGTCAGTGGAACAGAATCAGGTCAAAGTCTCGGTTCCACAGAAAGACGGAGAAGGAGTTCATGTACAAACAGACTTTTTCATGTGATTCTGACACAAGGAGCTTTTCCTTTCACTTGGATTCTCTCATGACAGCCTCGTTGTGTCTGATTTATCCTCCCTCCCTCCCTCCCTCCCATCCTGGCGCGGCGCACGGCGCAGGCAGCGTGGAGCGCAGATGTCTTGGCGCATTACGCACACGTTAAAAACGCAGCAGCCTCCTTCCGACGGGCAGGACGCGCTCAGTGTGAGCCGACGTGGACCGAATTTCAACTTTTCCAACGTGGAAAAAGCCCTTTGACAACCTGATCGAGACGTTTTCTCCTCTGCTCGGATGAGACGCGGGTCTCCGCAGCAGCAGCAGCGGGTCCGGAGGACGGGTCACGGTGACCACCGAGGAATGGAAACGATGTGAACAAACTCCACCAGCAGTTGTTTCAGAAGAAGAACAAGAAGAAGAGATAGAGGATGATTCCGCCGGCCAGTTCCATTCAGGACGACAGTGGAGGAAAAGAGGACGACCAGATTGAAACACCCAAATCCCCCACGGCCACTTCCGGCCAGCAGGAAACCAAGGTACTGCTCCACTTCTTGTTCCTTTTCGTCCACATGTATGATCATAGCCATGAGCCAGGTTGTGTCAGCAGAGGAATGTGACAAATGAGATTTCTCCAAAGTGACCAGAGGCTCCACGGGGACTCGGGGAGCATTTCCCACAGGTTGTGGAGCAGAAATACCTGCAGAGGCTCATGAGAACCTCATCAATCCTGTTTTAGGAAGGGATGTAACCCTCTCATGCACCGTGGTCACTTCTGTACCTCTAGAAATAAATTGAAAAAAAAAAATTTTAAATGATAAACAAATATAATTTTTTAGAAAATATTTATTTCTTAGAAATAGAACATCTTTAGAAGGGAAAACATGTTTTTTAAAAAAGTTGTTTATTTCATGCCTGAAAAGGCTCAACTCTGAAGAACAGTCTGATGTGTATAAATTCACTGTCGACTCCAAACTGTTGCAGGTGGAGCTCAGAGAACAGAAGCTTCTGGTTAAAGCAGACATCACGGTCTGGCCGATGGTTTTGATGTGTTTGTGCTGCAGCCTGACGTATCAGCAGCGGCATTTGGCTGCTTTGGATAATTAGTTGGGCATCAGTGGGGTCAAATGGCTGAAAAAAAACCAAAAAACAAGTAAATGAATGAAGGGAGACTCCTCACAGGTGTGTGACCAGAACAGAGAGGCTCCTAAAAAACAGCCACATGGGTTTTAACTTGCTTGTGGCTGGAAAGTAGGCTGAGTGAACGTGATCCACAGCTGCCTCCGGCGCTCTGCCATCAATGTGGGTCACATGTTGCCCAGAATGCTACAATTAGCAGTAAAATACTGGACCAGGCTTCAGCTCATGGCAGCTCTCCTCCTCTGCCTCCGAGCAACATCGTGTGTGTTTTAGCACTTTAGCATGAACAGACGTTTGTGTGTGTGTGTGTGTGTGGCTTCTCCAAAGTAACCGCTTTTAATGTCTCTGGTTGATGGAGAGGAGGGATGGAGGGATGGAGGGATGGAGGGATGCTGCATGCAGTTCAACAATGGTTCCTTGTCGACCGAATGTGACCGACCTGCATTAAGCTAAGCTGTTTGTTTGTTTCTACCCCTCCTTGAAGAATACTGTGAGGCCTGAGCATCACAAGCGTAAGGTGAGCCGCCACTCAGCTGCAGCGCCCGTCATCACAGCTCCCCGCATGCTCCTAGAAGTCAAGTGCTTCCAGGGGAAGCGTGGCTCCCTGGCATTAACCCATTAACCCCCCCACTGCTCTCTGATGCACTGCAGCTCTAATAGACTGAAAAATGGCAACAGACACGTCCTTTGGGTCAACTCATCTCTGTGGTGTACGTATTTCTGCATGAGAGCTGATGGAATGACCCCCCATTGGTCCTCTGTCGGTTTCAGCACCTCTTCTACCAGCTTGATTCGACACGGCACAAGTTGTGCTTTTGCTCAAGAGACGTCAAGTGAAACGGAACTTTAAGTCGGTGGAGAAAGAACCCGTCCGCACTCGTTCAAACAGTATCTGTTGTCTCTTTGTCTTCTAAAACGATCAAATAAAACAATGTTGTTCCTCCACGTTAAATTTCACCTCTGCAGGGAACATGCCCCTTTCTTCCCTCGCATGCGTTTGATCATGACAAACGTCATAAAGATGAGTTAAAGCAAAAAAAAAAAAAAACAACCAACAACAACAGTTGTCTGTTGCCATCAAACAAAGCATGAACGTCCTGGTAAGTTTAGAAAAGACGGTGTAGTTTCCTCAGAGTTATTTTTGCACTAATTGTGTTTCTGTTTTTGTCTCACCTCCCTTTGTTGCCTTTTGATGGTATGTAAAACCTGAACATCTACACGTTCATTGTGGTGGGAAAGTGTGTGTGTGTGTGTGTGTGTGTGTGTGG
>CAAKHB010001232.1:154308-164601 GCA_901007665.1 Aeoliscus strigatus
GTCAGCCCGTTAGCCGCCAGGCTCAGGTGGCTCAGTGAGCACTCGTCCTGTGGGAGACAGAGACACGTCACCGCTCCAGAAACGGTTGGACCGTTTGGGTCACGTGACCCCCATTCGCCGATAAAGCAGAAAACGACCAAAAGAGGATTTTGGACCGAGAAAGTGAGCGTGAACGTTGTGTTTTCAGTTGCTGTGGCAACAAGAACCGCTCACTTTGGAAGGAAACAAAAAAAACGCAAACCGGGATTCAACGCAGTGTGAGTGAGTGTGTGTGTGTGTGTGTGTGTGTGTGTGTGTGTGTGTGTGGACCTGGGACAGGACGCTGGCCAGGTGTTCCAGCGCCGGGTGATCCACGGGTCCTTTACGAATGGCCGACACGTCCAGGTGGGTGAGGCTGTGCAGAGGCAGCGTCTTCAGCACCAGCTCGAAGCCGGTGGAGCCCAGTGCATTGTGGGACAGACACACGGACCTCAGCTGACCGGTGCCTGTGGGACGCACACCGATTCAAACGCGAGTTTGCCACCGCATGACGCGCGGTCACCGTGACGACCGCTCACCTGTCAGAGCGCCGGCCAGCAGCAGGCGATGCTGCTGAAGGAGACGGGCCGTGAGGCCGCAGGCGCGGAGGCACAGCGTGGTCAGCAGAGGGCAGCAGGACAGGAGACGGGACAGCGACTGGGACACGCCGTCGCCCAGAGGGTTCAGGCCCAGGTCCAGCTCCTTCAGACACTACGAGAGAAGGCAGCGGTCAGATGGTCGCCACCAGGGGGCGGAGCAGGTGACAACATTCAGAATCTCACTGAGAACATTAGTCTGTTGAATTGACAGTTTAAAAAATCTCTTTACACTTGAAAACAGACACATCACCTGAAGAACTGACTTGTTTTTTTGGTTGTTTCAAGCAAATTTTAACTTACAAAAGTAGAAAAATCTGCCGGTGGAACAAATTTTTTCACAAATCTTTCTCCACTGATTATTCTACTTATTTCAAGTGAAAATTGTCGTGAAAACAAGTGACTTTTTCCAGGTGCGGTGACTAATTTTCAGTGTAAAGTGATTTAAGTCACTTTGATGTCATCGTCTCCTGATGGCCAGAACTAAACGCTGAACACCTGCATGAGGTTGCCGTGGCGACCATTTACCGGAAAGGCGGGGTGGCTGCGTCCCCTCAGCGCGCTGACGGCCTTCTCCAGCCCCTCCCCTGTGATGTGATTGGCTGAGAGGTCCAGCAGCTGAAGGCGGGGCAGGGTGATCGTTGTGGCGACCAGTTCGGTGAGGAGGTCGCCATGGAGACGGTTGCCAGACAAGCGCAGCTCGGTGAGGCCGGCCTGCAGTTTCAGCGCCCGCAGGAGCGCGCCGAGGGACGGAGGGGGCAGACTGAGGCCGCACGCCAGCATGGAGGAACCCCCGTCCTGCACCTCGCACAGCCGGGTGACACGCTTGTCCTCATCTGCATACGCACAAGCACACATGCGCGCGCGCACACACACACGCTTAATGGCGGCTTACCAAAGTGTTTTGCCTGCGTGTGTGTGTGTGTGTGTTTCTCACCCACTGCCAGGCTGAGACAGGCCTTCTTGTAGCGCTCAGGGAGAGGTGGGAGATCCCAGGACGACACCTCAGCCAAAACCTGCAGCACAGAAAACCAACAAATGGAAAAAAAGCAGTAACAACCACTCTAAACTCTGCAAATATTTGTGTTATTTCCTGTCAAAATGTCTCATTTATGGTCACAAAATCTCTTTACACTTAAAGAAAGCTTGAAATAAACAATCTGCCTGTGGAAGTTCTTTAACACTTGTCCCACTGACAGATTTTTGGACTTTTTGAAGTGGAAATTTTCTTGAAACAAGAGACCTTTGACCTTTTTGCTTTGAAATCAGTTAGAACTGTGGTCTTTGTGGATGTTTTGCAGCGTTCACCTCCTCGTTGGTGTGCAGGACGGCGAGCAGCAGGTCCTGTGGCGACAGCAGAGCTCCTTCCTTCTGCAGCGAGAGGCGAGGCAGAAGGCCGCATTTCTGGTAGAACCGCTGCGCCGCCTGCTGGCAGAGCCAGGACACGGTGCAGGAGTCGGCCTCACTGCGACAAGACACGGGCGTTAGAGCAAATTCAAGACACGACGCCGAGAGCGGCGGGCGGGGAGCGGGGAGCGGACGGGCCGTGGCACCTTTGAGGGACCGGGATGAGGAACACGTCCTCCTGAACTCTGACCCTCATCCTGATTGGCAGAGGCAGAGACATCGGGGCGGAGGCAGGAGCTGTGGCGGTCGGGGGCTGAAACCACGAAAACAAACATTTAAAATGAAGTCGATGACGCCGGTGATCACATGACCTGCGGTCCGCCAGAGTTTGTTCATCCTCACAGGAGGAAAACGACTGAAGTTTCCTCATTCCAGCGTTAATGAAAACTGAATTCAAACAATGAAAAGGTCAAACCACCTCTTTCATGGAGCTTCTGACTGATTTTTGTTTGTAGATTTATTTTTTTGTTTATGAATTCTGTTGTCATTTACATAGTACATTTACATATTCTGGTCTACATATATTTTTAACACCCTGTTCACAGACCATTAGTCTGTTTTACATCTAATTTTATTACTCTTCTACAGTCATTTTACTATTTTCATTTTTCCCATTTATTTGGTCCTAATATCGTATTCTGTTTTATTTATTCCCCCTGTACCTTTTCCGTTCGGTCTGATTTGATTCCTCCTGTGTTTTGGGGGCAGTGTGGGTATTATTGCGTTACTTGTTTTCTGTTTTCTGTTGAAGCACATTGTGTTCCATTCCCTTTGGGTGAGAAGTGGTCGAATTCAAACTTGTTTTCCTCCTTTCAGGATGAACAAAGTCCTTTCTGGACCATGGGTTCTCCTGAATGAGTGACTTGACGTCTGTCATGTGACATGTGACCTGACTGTGGATGAGCGGCGGCGTCTGCGATCTCACGTCGTCATCGTCTGGGACGGTGGGACTGTGCGACCTGTTGACCTCTCGCCGCCCCAACCGGACCATCCCCGGCATCTGAGTCATCTTGACCTGCTGAGGCTTCAGGGAGCCGTTCTTTCTCGTCGGGAGACTCCTGCTGGCAGAACCTGCAGGACGAGAGCGGGAACATTGGAGGCGACGGGGCGACACACGTGGACGGACTCGATACGCCAGGAACCTTCTCGCCGTCACTCACTCCGGCAGGACGTTTCCGAGGGCGTTTGCCTGCTCGGGCCGTCCTGTTCCACCCGAAGTCTCCTCTTCTTCTTGGGCTGGATTTCCTCCAAATCATCCTCCAGCCAGTCGTCGGCCACGTACTCCTCCTCAGGAACCAGAGCCGACTGGCTGCCGGAGGAGACCTGGGGCTGAGGAGGGCCCTGGAGGAGAGTTCTGGCGCTGCCCAAGCCGCGAATGGCGCTGTGGTACTCGGCCCGCGCAAACACAGACGATACGGGGGGGTCCCTGACACCGGGGACACGGGTGGCGCCGCCGCCGGGAGGGGCCAGGTGTCTCGGCTGGACGGGTCGGAGGGGACTGATGGGAGGATCCGAGTCGCTGTCGTCGGAGCGGCTGCTGTCGCTCTGGGACACAAACACACAGACAGATGAGGAGAAGAAGAAGAAGAAGAATGAATATTTATACTGAGGAAACGTCTCATCTCTAGTCCTAAAATCAGTTCACACATCCAATTAAACACAACACCTGACCTTGTTTTAGACCAACTTGTTTTTAGACAAGTTGGTCTAAAACAAGTTGCTTTTTTCTGAATGAAATGTCTTATTTCAAGTGTAAAGCCATTGTCTGACTAGAAATGAATATTTGCAGTTCCACGTTGGATTCGGATTCCTCCGTTACCCCGTAGAGGATATCAGCCTCTGTTCCTCTGTGCCGCCGTGCGGCGCCACCGCCCCGGCCCCGTTTGGGGCCGTCAGGCGCCGCTGAGGTCCCGCTGTGGTCCGGACTGGAGGAACAGCGCCCCCCAGAGGCAGACAGAGGCTCTGAGTTCTCCGCGTCAAAGAGCTGGCTGTCCTGAAGAGCGTCAAAGGCTGGAGCTGGAGCTGGAGCTGGAGCAGCGGGCTCTGGAGACAAAAATATTCACCGCTGACATACACTTGTCCACGGAAACGATCCTATAATGAGGCAGAGCTTCTCTGAAACATGAATGATAATCTGAGACATCTGATGGAGACTCAAGGTAAAACGAAGACGCTGACAGGTCAATCCTCCCTGAACTCAGAACTCTTTACACCACGTTCACTTCTCATGCTTTTCATGATGAACTCACGTCCTCCTGCCAGCGCCCTCTTCAGCAGCCTCTCAGTCGCTGCACACTCCTGCTGGGCCTCCTGGTCCAGCTCTCTGCTGTACGTCCTCTGCCACTGACGCAGCGTGTCCACTGCCGTGTCACCCTGGAACACACCAAACCCACCCGGTGCACGTGGGACAGTCAGAGGAACACATCCGTTCACCGATGAATTCTGACTTGGACATGTTCTAGATGTTTCTACCTGATCTACGGTTCATTGATCTCTGTCAGTTTTACTGGGTGAAAGTGTCAGCTGCAGCATCAGTGTAAGTTCAGTTCATTCACTAAAGAGATTCATTCTGTCAGACGAATCGTTTGTGAACGGGCCAACAGTAACCTGGGAGAAGTTCATATATCTCTGCTGAGGTTCTCTTCACGGGGGTTCTTTCGTGGACACACACCTTGGAGTTGCGTTGCGTGACAGACGCCCCTCGCTCCACCAGAAGTCTGGCCACCTGGAAGTTTCCGCAGGCGAGGGCATCGTGAAGAGGAGTCACTCCTTCACACAAGGGTCCGCCGGCGTCGTTGATGTTTGCACCTCGCTCCAGCAGCACGGCGACGATCTCTGAACCAACAAACACAACGAGCTCAGTCCTCTTTGTCCGCGGCCCAACTGGAGGGTCATGGACCGTCGGTATACTCGCATCTGTTACCATGGTGACCGTGGTTGCAGGCCTCATGCAGAGGGGTCCAGCCGCAGTAGTCCCTGGGGTTCACCGGGTGACCCTGATGTACACACAGAACGCTGAACTTTATATTCTCTTTATATTTGTTCGTTCACACTCACACCGACGTGTAACTTCAACGTATTAATTGATTTGGGGGGGTATTTATTATTCATTTATGAATCACTTGATGTGAATGCTGACCTGTTCCACCAGATACTGGACCTGCTTCAAGTTCCCATCTATGCACGCTCTGTGGAGGGACGTCTCTCCTTTCTCATTCCTCTTGTTCCACTGGAGAAGAACAACAGAAGAAGCAGAGACAAACATGAGCAGCACAACAGAGAAACACTGCAAGTCCGCAGCGACGCGACCCCTCACCCTTCCTGCTTTCCTCCTTCCCGTGACGATCTTGTCATAACCCTCCAGGTCGTCGTCTAGAAGCGACACGATGACGCACGTGAGGTTTCGTTCACAGTCACACTGGAACGTGGTCGGAGGTTCGACGGAGGCGACAGCTCACCGGAGTCGGACAGAACCACGTCGCTGTCGTCCAGGGGTTCGCTGTTGTCCATCTCCTCCTCCTCCTCCTCGTCGTCGTCCTCCCCGTCACTGGTGTCTGGGCTCCAGCCCTCTGAGGAACACAGCTCCTGCAGCCTCGCCTCAGTGTCGGTGGCCTCTGGTGAGCCGCTTCGCCTCTGGGCCGCCAGACGCAGCCTCAACACCCGCTTCTGTGAGGGGGGACGGACAGTACAGAGGAGGAAGGGTGTGAACGGATGACTTACTTCTTCACTCATTCATTCATTCATCTCCTGAGTGTGTATGTGCCCATGTGTTAACATGTGCAAGTATGTACATGGATGTCCCAATGAAGACAGGAAGCCATTTATCATTAATTAGCCATTTTGTGAATCCAGCGCCTCACCTGCAGTCCGACCCGCCCGGACGCCTGAGCGCAGCCCAATGCCCTCCCGTAGCTGTCGTTCATGTCTTCTGAGGCGGCGCCACCGTCGCCGCCGCTCTCCTCCTGAGCTGCTGCGATGTTCAGCCAAGTGCTGCATTCCTGTCAGACGTGAGACGGTCGGACAAAAGCCTGGACGTCGAGCCGACGTCGACACAGAGTTCATCCTCACCTCGGCGGCGCTGCCCTGGCGCAGCAGCAGCTCTCGTCTGTAGTGCTCCACGGCCCGACTGGGCTGTCTGAGGTCTGTGTACGTCGCCGCCAGCGACACGTGGATGACAGCCAGCTCTCTGGACGGCTTCCCCAACGCCTCGGCACCTGTTAACTTGAACGCAACGTCGAAAAGCTCTTTGACACAAACGCTTTTACAAATAACAGATAGATAGATGCTGTATTCAGGAGGCATGAAGGATTCACATAGTAAAAATACAATAAAATATAGAATTTACAAGCCAAAATACAATAAAAGAGAGAATGGAGAAGTAAAAATATTGTAAAATATAGCAAGTAAAAGTAAAAAAAAGACAATAAAATATAGCAAGTAAAAGTAAAAAGACAATGGAGGAGTAAAAATAAAATATAGTAAGTGAAAGCAAAAAAATACAACAAAATATAGCATATATATCACCTGAGCATGATACGCGTCCAGAGCTTTGCTGTAGCAGCCGACCTTACAGTAAAGATCCCCCAGCTGCTCTGCGACCTCCACGGCCTCATGGGAGCTGAGCTTCTTGCCCTGGTCCTCTGCCAGCTCCTCCTCTAACTTAGAGCCCCGGTCGGCTGGGAAAGGAGAGAAAAGTCACGTCATGAACAACCTTACTGCAGGAAAACGATCCTGAAAATGAATTGACGTAGTTATGTCACCATATTTAAAGCCTTTCTTCACTGCCTCTCTGTCCAGCGGCTGCTGGGAACCCAGGACCAGGGCCTTCTTCAGCGACCGTCTGGCTGCTACAAAATCCCCCAAAGAAAGCTGGACCTGAGAGGGAACATGGTCAAATCCGCCCAGATGGTCTGACAAAGTCAGACAAAGTTGATTTTCCTCAGGCAGACCTCACCTTGCCGATGCAGTGGAAGCACTCGCTCTCGCTGAACTTGTCCTTCATCTTCCTGGCGCATTCTTTGGCCTGTTCCAGACAGCGCACGGCGTTGGAGTGTTGACCGTTGCGGAAGCAGATGTGGCCGAGGTTAAAGTTTGCCCGGTACAGATCCTCCAGCAGCTGACTCTTCCTTTACCAGAGAAGCAGGAAACTTTCTTAGATACTGCAGGTGGAGCTTGTCTGCGTGTACAGAAAAAGTACTGATGGACGACGGGGTCACGCTTCGTACTCTGCAATAAAGACACTGCGTCGGATGAACTCGCTGCAGCGCTTCGGCTCCCCCAGGTGATCGCACACCAGCCCCAGGTTGAGGAAGAGCCGAGCCTTCATCTCTCTGATCTCCCGCTCGGGGACGGTTCCTTTGGAACACACGGAGAGAGGAGGAAGTTGGAGGATTCAAATGTAGAATCAGGAGAATCAGATGTACATAAGCACGTCGACGGGGGTCACACACCTTCAAGGCAATCGTCCACAACGGCTAGGCTCTTCCGGAAGGCATCCTCTGCTTGCTCTAAGCTTCTCCTCGACTGGTCTGATTCAAAGCGGAAGAGGTAGGTTCGGCCAATCGTAGCCAGCGCCCTCTGCTCCTCAGCGTGATCTCGGACAGAGCGAGCCAGGTCCAGGTGACGGTGCTGATGCTGGAGAAGAACACAAACCTCAGTTAGAACGTCCCCGACAGAAGCGATGGGCAGAAAAGTGGCAACTGACTTTCAGGGCCGCGTCGATGTTCCCCATCTCTGCGTAACACTCTCCGATCTTTCGACTGGCCACAGCTCGACCGATCACGTCATTCAACACCTCAGAGAGAGACAACTCCTGCTGATGCTCCCTGATGGCAGCTTCGTAATCACCTGGGACACAAATACGTGTGACAGACAAACAAATGAACAATAATAAGAACATTATCAAATTGATTTGTATAGCACCTTTCATACAAACATGCAGCTCAAACTACTTTTCAATAAAATAATTCAAATGACATATATATGTATGTATGTATATATAACGGTGAAATAACACAAATAATAATGATGAGGATCCCTGATGTGGATTATTTTTTAAATTATATTCCAGGCTTGTGATTATTATTATTATGGATTATCATTGTTGTCATGATGATGTGAAAATAGAAGAGCAGTCCCCACCATTTCTGGACAGCAGCTCCCCCAGCTGGTTGCAGATGTTAGCTTCCTCTCGGAGGTTGTTGCTGTGCTGAGCTTTGCTTTTAGCTTTCTGCAACTCTGCACGATGTCAACAGTGTTACTGTTCATGCAAACAGGAGCTGTTCCGCGCGCGGCGATGGGGGCTCATACTTACGTTTTATCTCCCGTGAAGAACTCATCCTGGTCGGCCTTTGTGCATTAGCCACAAGCTAACGATAGCGGTTCCACACACAAACACGAGCGACGGACGGATCGAGCAGCTTATCGTGAACTAACAGTCATCTCAACTTCTCCTGTTGCGCCTTCGATGTCATTTACCCAACCGATCGTGGCTGATAAGTCCAATCAAACGGCAGCACAGAGTTGATATTTCTCCATCGGTTCAGTTGTTTCTGCTCGGGAACTTTGCATCGCCCCGCCAGGAGTGTGAGAGCCAATGAGTGATCTGGAATAATATCACTCCTACGTCAGGACTGGCAGGTACAACGTCCCCACCATTCCTGGAGATTAATGGATAATTTGGAAAATATATTGAGTATGTCGCTTTTATATACAAATATAAAACTTTGTCATGTTTCTTGGGTCAGTATGAAGTCTGAATACGGAAGATAAAATCCTGCTAGTCCCAAATTAGGGATTGACTATTATTTATCTCCGAACGCGTGACGTATGTGAGTCCGGAAGTGCTGCTCATGCTTCACAAACGAAAAACGGACCTTTCTGTGACATGACGAATGTTTGCTGCTTTACTAACAGTATGAACATATTCACTTTAATGAAACACCGGCACCGGATACAAAACGAACAGGAGCTGCCCGGTCGAAGCGGTGGAGGTAGGAGCTGACAAAAGCAGCGCGGGTGTTTTTTGGGTCCTGAAATAATAAATAATAGAATAAAATAACAGAAAACAGAAAGAATAGCAGAACCAAATATGAGTTTCGTCGCCATAACATGTCCCGGTTAGACTTGTTTAATGAATTAAACGACATGTATGTTCAGAGTGACACTTCTTTAAAGGGGAATCAGCGCCCTCGGGTGGCGAAATAGAAAAGTACACCTGCTAACTTCACAGTCCCATTTTGTCTCTGAGCTTCTTGCAGCTTCATTCTCTCTCTTGACAGATGGACAGAAGGTCAGATTGTTAAAGAGGAGGCTGCCTCTTTTATGAAATATGACAGTGATTCTTGTACCGGAACACCCTCTTGCAAAACTCTTAGACTCACTGTTAATTAACAATCAATAAATAAATTCTGGACCATAGACATGTGTACAACACATTCAGTCATTGCATAGACATGGAGAAATACAAAGTTAAATTTGTCTGTGGACTTTCACAACGTGAAATTGCCTAATATGCAAAATGTCTAATCAATGCAAAATATATAAGATTTTGTTTTACTATCCAACCATAATTGTCCAGAAAGTGTCTGTACTTGCATTAGAAAGGTGCTGACATGGATATTGTCATAATACACATTGCAGGAGGAGGACTGTCTCCTTTCATAGTGAAAATGTATCACATTCTATTCAATCTATTTATTTTGCATCGTGATTACTCGTACTTGTGATACTTTGGGTTTGCAGCATTTATTTGTATGTAAATATCAGCTGATTCACCGCTATCATCATTTGTCCTGAGCTCTTTAAATCCCAGCATCGGCCAGGGTCTAATTTAAATTCTAATGAGACCGAGAGAAAACTGGGTGTTTGAAGCAGTCCTGATATTCACGCTGTGGCAGCTGCAAAGAACCACACACACACGGCACAAACACAAACAATGGCTGACATTATTTACACTGTTGTAGATTGACATCCATGGAGATAACCCAAATTCATGATCTTATAATCCAAATGTCAGTCTGTTAAAAGAGAAGGGAGGGGTAGGTGGGACGCACACACACGGCCTGGCTGCCTTGACGTCAGTGTGAAGGTGGTTTTTGATTGGTGTACCCAGACTGACAGCACATCTTGGCAGACAAATAGTGATAGAGCCTGAAGTCTGTTGTTAATTTAAACAACAGCAGGTGTGTGTGTGTGTGTGTGTGTGTGTGTGTGTGTGTGTGTGTGTGTGTGTGTGTGTGATCGCGTGTGTGTGTGTGTGTGTAGCCAATGA